>WEIV01028290.1:15864-28596 GCA_013390005.1 Calyptomena viridis | reverse complement strand
CTATATAATGAGGGTAAATCTATTGAGGAGGCTAGGAATCTGAACCCAAGCTTGATAGTTCTAGGGCTTTTATTTAGTAAAGTCATTTAATCCGAAACTTGAATGAGATAGAACAATTAAAACAAATCCGTGCTATTGAAAACTGTCTGAGACTGTTATAAAGAATGTGACCTCAACTGCTGTAGTGTAATACTATTATATATTTTAGACATTCTAATACTGTGACATTTTATTACATTTTGTCCTTAGTCCTTTCTGTTTTCCTGAAGTGCATCAAAATATTCTGAACAACTGTCACTGTGTCTTCTGTAAATGTTTTCAGTAAATGGGGAATTGGTTACTTGTGAGAATACTTCAACATTGCCTGCTTGCTATGAGCTACTTGGACTTTTAAAAACGCAAACTTGCAAATGAGATTAGACCCCTTCAAGTATTTCTGTGTTCTGAGAAATGACACAATAAAAAGCTCTTTGTTACTGCACACATCAGCTCTTTATGTTTTTTAAGTCAGATCTACTTTGTTCACTTGAATTACTGCTTCATTATGCTCATCACAAAACAGCCAAAATACTTGAGGAGAAATCAGGCTGTTGCTCACTGAAGCCTAGTTTGGAGTCGTATATACTGATGAACAATCCAGGAAACATTGTCACCTTCTGGACTCAGTTCTTGGCTTGCTTCATATTCTTTTGTGTTCATTTCCCATCAGTTTTTGTTGTTTAAAAAAAAAATACACCCTACTCCCCCCAACAAAACAAAAACCCCCAAACAATTCCCTAATTTATTCAGCTTTCAAGAAATACCAGACAGATCAGTGCATCTGATTCAGAAGGAAGCTGTCTTAAATGTCTTAAATGTGTTTCTGTAAGGAGTTTTGCTATCCTTACTGTGTTGATTTGGATAGCAAAATATATTATCATCTTTTATGTGCTTATTGAACATATTTGCTTATGTAGTGAAGCCTGTGTAAAGGAGAACCCTGTGCATCCTTCTGTTTGTACAACTGTGTAAAAGAAATTATTTTAATCAGCTTTGCCTCTGCTAGGAAGGTCGTTATTTTGGGGACTGTCTCCTTTTCTCGCTATGCCATCTGTGAAAGTAGTTTCACCCTTTCTTTCACGTTGTGAGAATCCATGTAGTCAAAGCCCCTGATCATGTGTGGATTTTGACAAAATGCACAAATCCACTTTCTTTTTACCCAAATAGAACAGTAATGAAATGCTATTAATTTCCTGAGTGAAAAAATCATTAATCAGAAAATGGAATTGAGGTTCCATTCAGATCTAGCTGTACAGAACGCAGCCAGGAGTTATATACTTAAATATAAGGAAGAAAAAAAAAGTCTGAAAAGCCTTTGATAAATGACACACAAGTGCATATAGTTTCCAAACTTGCCTTAGTGGTGTAAATGTGCTGTGGGCTGAGCAGGGAGAGTAAGTCTAATGTCTTTGGAGTGTGCTGATGTTACTGTCCATGGACAGGATAACTGAGTTAGACAAAATGCTCAACAAGTCCAAGGTATGTCAGACCCACTGCACAAGTACTATGGAATTGATCTACTTGTGTACAGTAAATTGGATGTAGCCAGAATGAGGCAACAGATATGCACTGGTCACAGCTGGAGTTGCCAGAACTCTGGAAATGTCCCAAATCCTTGAAATGCTTCTTGGTGAAAACTTCGGGGATGCTTGGTAGTCTATATCTGTAACAAAGCAAAAACATATAAACCCACAAAGATTAAATTGAGTCTCAAGGGAAAGTGATTGTACTTAGATCCACAACAAGGAGCTTGTGTGGACTTCTATAGAAGATGGTTTAAAGGGGAATAATTCCCAAAGAATGGCTGTATGATCAGCCATTAACTTTATAATAGAAGGGTAGCTATCCTGGTCACAGATGTCTTTTATTTAGGCAATGATGTGTATCAATCCATAATGACTTGTGTGAATTGTCAGTGCTTTGAGCCTGCCCCAATAAGCTGCATGCTCCAACTGTCCACATTCATGCTGAAGAATCACCCAGTAGCCATATTGAAGCACGTAAAATAGAAATTGACTGCCTCATCTACCTTAATGCTCTTTGCCTGTCTTCCTTTTCCCTGGAATGCTGCATGCTGACCACCTGTTCATCATTTAAATACATTACAACTGGCTTCATTATGAACAAGCCTTTTCCCTGACTCTTGGTAATATTTATGCTCTGTCCTTCACCATAAGGTCTGCCTGCTGAGCTGTGCATACAACAAATCCATCGAACCTTTGAATTATTCCTTCTTGTCGTTTCTGGAATAATTGAACATTGTAGAGAGGGAATGTGTCATATAATACTATATTCACGTTATAGTTTCACTTATTCACTTATTATTCATGTTATATATTCACTTATTAGGGGTGTCATTCCCTCTGCTCTGTCTGAGCTGTTTTGCCCCTGTAGGAAACCTCTTAATGACATAATTCTGACAGTACCCACTCAGATTTTCAGGTCTCCTTTACTGCGTTTTAGTCACACATCTGGCTAAAACCAGGTCCTTACAAAGGAGAGCAAGTTGCTTGAACGTGTAATGAAAACATTATGCTTGGCTTTTGTACTGAGCTATAATGAACCAGTTGTTCTTTCTCAAGATCAAATTAGCATCTATACCCCTCATTTTCTGGCATTGGGGGGGGCATGGGAGTATGTTTGGGACAAAGAGCAGCAGAATAGCTGGGAAAAAAAAATCAAGTTATGAGTTCACCTTACCATGAAAAGAGCTGGCTAGCACTTAGAAGTAAATTAGTTGAATTTAAAAGTTCTTCCAGCTTTTCTCAAAATGCTAAACAAGAATTTCCAGAGAGAGGCTTGATGGTAGAAGCATGAAGTAGTACATACTCAAGTAACAAACTGGATTAGCAAAATGAGAAGTCTGCTGCCTCTCTTGCCATCTCTCAAGGCTGGATCAAAATGACAGTTGTTTAATGTGAAAATGGAGCTTGATAGCTCAGCAGTGAAACAGTGATGGTTTTGTATATAGCACTTGCCTTCCTTTCTGGTGGGAATAATATGATAAATCAAATTCAATCAATCATTTGTGCTGTACTTTAGATAGAAAACTGTAAAAGTTACACTCATGAAGGGTCTTGAGCACAAGTCCTGTGAGGAGTGGCTGAGGGAGCTGGGTTTGTTTAGCGTGGAGAAAAAAAAGGCTTGGGGATGACTTTATCACTCTACAACTACCCCAGAGGAGGTTGTAGCCAAGCAGGCGTTGGCCTCTTCTCCCAGGCAACCAGTGACAGGATGAGAGGACACAGCCTCAAACTACACCAAGGGAGATCCAGGTTGAGTATCGGGAGTAATTTCTTCACATGAAGAGTTGTTAAACATTGGAATGGATTGCCCAGGGACGTGGTGGAGTCACTGTCCCTGGAGCTGTTCAAGAAATGACTGGATGTGGCACCTAGTGCCATGGTCTAGTTGACATGGTGGTGATCAGTCAAAGGTTGGACTTGATAATCTCAGAGGTCCTTTCCAACCTAAAAGATCTTGCAATTCTGTGATATCTTTGAGAATGCAAATATCATTTGCTAAAAGTTCAGTTTAATAAAATATGATATCTTCTGCCAGAGTTTTATGTCTGTTATGGCCACTTGGATTTTACAGCAGGATACGACGACAGTCACCTGTTTATCTGTAAATGGCTCGTTTAAGTGACTGCTTCTGCGGTTGGTCATCTTCATCATGTCTATCTCTTCCTATAAGAAATAAAAATATATATTATCAGACGGTTGGTGTTTGGGGTTTTTTGGAGTGAATGGAGATTGGTAGAGGAGCCTCTAAGAGCTTTTGAATTCATAACTCTGAGTACCTGGATTTTCTTAATAGAAGACTGAAGAGGAATAAAGTTCTTTAAAGATGCAACTCAATTATTTGCAGTTTGCCTTTTTTCCATTTTGTTTATCACAGATGCTTAGTGTTTCTTAATAAATCATCTCCTACACTATTCTCAGTCTTCCCTAAAATTGGTGGCCGTACCTCTGCAGTTTGCCTTAAAATTTAATTGCCTTAAAGAAAATTATAGGTGAACCTAATCAACCAGGATTTGAAGAGATGCAGTACTTGCAGGGATCCTTGGGCCAAACTCCAGTAAAACTCACTTGGATTGAAGTGTTCTTTTCTCTGTTGGACCCAGACAACTCAACAAGAGATGTCTTTGCTATTCCTTTGGCACAAGTCTGTTGACTGAAGTATATTGGAGGCAAATTATGTCACTGTAACAAATGACCCTGGAAAGAAATGGCAGGGCTACTGTGTAATGTGAGTGAAGGTAATGAATGTCCTGGGAATGAACGGATAACTCTTGAAAACAGGCTGATAGACCCCTGCATGAATAGTAATGAATACTGAATAAGGTAGATTTTATATAATTGAAGGTAATGTAAAAAAGGATACCCTCTTCCATCACTGACCTTTCTTGTCCAATAGGAGAACATTTCTTCTTTGCCTTCAGTTTTAGATCTGAAGCTACACTACACATGTATTGCTGAGGTGAGTGTGTAGAAAGCATGTTAGTGGCAGAAGAGCCTCAATAGGATGACTTCAGCATCCTCATCTGCATCAGATTTAGGTATAATGAGAACAAGGCATCTGACCTAGTCTGGATTTAACTTAAATGAAGTCAGGATTCAAAAAAGTGAAAGCTCCATCTCCTTCCTATTAAGTTTCAAATATAGCACCATTGAAAACACACTGTTTGTTATTCATACTGTGGTGCAGAGGATTAGGATTTAGCCAAATTTTCAATAGCTGATGGCAAGTCTTAACCAACATTGAAACTTTTCTCTAGGCTTTCCAGGGTAATGAAAATACTGGGCAAAGACACTTTAAATTAAAGGAATATTTCATGTTGCCTTGTTGAGATCACAGAATTGTTAGGGTTGGAAGGGACCTCTGGAGGTCATCTAGTCCAACCCCCCTACCAAGGCAGGGTTACCTAGAGCAGATTACACAGGAGCTTGTCCATGTGAGTGTGGAATGTCTCCAGAGAGGGAGACCTCCCTAGGCAGCCTGTTCCAGTGCACTGCAACTGTTAGTGTAAAGAAGTTCTTCCTCATGTTGAGGTGAAATTTCTTGCTTTAGTTTGTGGCTATTCCTCCTTGTCTGGTTTCTGAGCACCACTGAAAAGAGGCTATCCCCATCCTCTTGGCACCCACATTTGAGAGATTTATATGCATGAACAGTTAAGAAAAGCAAAATTATAATAATATAGTATGTTTTAATGTATACCATAGATAATGAAGTAAAAGAATTTATACAGTTTTCCTAGTGGAAAAGGCATATATTTTCCCAAATATGACTGGAATTGTTTGTTTGTTTTTGGAATTCCTTATAACAGAAGAAAAATATGATTTCAATACCTCACTATTGCAACACTAGCAATTCTTGCACTCTTAATACACCATACCAAGCCTCTGGATTTGATTTCAGTGCAATGGGTTAAAGACAGGATTCTTCTTTCCAAAATTGCCTTTTTCAGAGTTGCTTCTGAGTGGAAATGGAGTATCTCTGTTACACCATAATCATGCAAGAAATAAAAGGTTTTGATCTCAGGAGAGACATCTGGAAACTGGTATCAGCAATGCTGAGAATGTGCTTAAGTTCTGTCACATACAGTGTTCTTGAAATTTTATCAGTAGCCTTCAAGCCAAAGTAAAATTTTACTCCATTTAGAAAAGGCTAAGGATTCCTGGTCTGATAGTAGTAATCTTGAAATGCTCAGTCTGTTGTTAGATTATTCCAGTGTGTAAGAACAACACCATTTGAAAGTACAGTAAAATGTTTGTGTAATGATTAATAAATACAAAAAAAAAAAAAATCCCTTAGACTTTACAGGGACTGTAGAAAAAACCTGTGGCAAAGGGCGAAAGTTCAGTCCTTAAATCTTGCAAGCCTGAAGCATCTTGTTCATGCCAGTGATGTTGCTGGCAGAAAGCCCCTGTTAAGTGCCATGTTAAGTGCCATTTTCCAATCAGCCCCTCCTTGCTTCTGGCAGTCAGCTGGTTGTCTGCCTGGATTTGATCAATTTACAGTGCAAAGAAAGGTTTAATAACCTTGCAAACTCTTGTGTTCCTCAGCATAAAGCATGCAAACGTGGAGTCAAATAATAGGGGTATTGCTGTCAGAGTGCCAGTTTTGCATGTCTTACAATATGGCTGATAAACATTATTTCTTTCAAGGCCTGTTCCCCGCCATTTTGAACCTGGCCAGCAACGCTCACATCTCCACTAATGCCACCTGTGGGGAAAAGGGACCTGAGATGTTCTGCAAACTGGTGGAGCACGTCCCAGGACGGCCCCTGCGCAATGCCCAGTGCCGTGTCTGTGACAGTCGCAGTACCAATCCCAAAGGCAAGTTACTTGTGTTTTGTTTTTTATTTGTTTCACAGGTTTGTGTCTTTTTTTTTTTTAACCCTTTCTCACAAATACAGAGTGTATTGGTGTCAAATATTTTTTAGTCTCCTACGTGAGTGCAACTACCTTTGAAGCAAAAGGCTGGTGGAAAGTGTGAACACTTCATCACTGTGGAGTGCTGCAGGATCCAGTGACAGACTTATTGTCTCAGGGCAGATTTAAGCTTTTAGTTCTTTATGATAGGAAGAAATTGTGCTCAGTGTGAAATAAATGTGCTGGGTCAGAAAAATGCAGTGTGATTTATTTTCAAGATATGTTTATATTTTTTTGCTTTGAAACAGAGCAGCACCCAATTTCCAGTGCAATCGATGGTACCAATAACTGGTGGCAGAGTCCTAGCATTCAGAATGGAAGGCAGTATCACTGGGTCACCATCACCTTGGATTTAAGGCAGGTGAGTAACATTGATGCGAATGTCATTAAATGTATGTGGATATAAGCCAATGCAATTGATTGCAGCTCTTCTGTGTTTAGGTGGTAGGATACGTAGTAGTTCACTCTTTAGTAGCACTTTAGTTAACTATGGATAGTTAAAGCTAATATGAACTGATTTTAAACAGAAGTAGTTTTCAATCATTATTCTAGAACATCTTGAAGATTTAATTCCTATCTGACTTCCTATCATGGCATAGTTGTAATTCATGGCCCAGTAACAATTGTGTATGTGTAGATGAGAGTTTCTACTCTGATTCCCATCCCTTCTGTTTTGGTAACCAATTCCATGTGTACCAATTCCTTATGTATTGGTAACTTTCTGCTGCCTGACCTTTCTGTCTTTTCCTCAGCAGTCCTCTGATATTGTTTTACTCAAAGGGATTTCTTACAAGTTATTTAAGTTTGTGTTATCAAGGACTTATTTTTAAGCAGCATTGTTTTCAGGGTATTGGCCTAAGCACATATTTTATGTGCGAGGGTACATCTATTTCTGTTTATTAACTGTAACTATCAGCCCGTCATCTGATTGTTGTACAGTTTCTTAGTAAAAGTGTAAATAATTTGAAGTAGGACATAGTTGAAATGCTGCCATTTGTTTTAAGAAAATAGCACATAATACAAATATAGATCATAGATATTGTAACTCAGGTACTGAGTTTCAGAGGAGAGAAAGGTGACTTGAGTATTATTATCTTCACATGAATTATCTCACAGTACCTCTCACCTTTGTTTAAATTTCTCTGTGTTTTGGATATTTGCATTAAATATGTAAACTTGTTAATGCAACATAATGGTCAGATCGAAGTGTAAAATGTCAAAAAGTTTAATTGTGGGATATCCAGAACCCTGGGAAGTCAGACTTTCCTCAGTTGAGGGATATCCTTCAGGACTACAAAGCAAAATGCACAAGATGGAGTAAAAGTAGTGTTACTGAAAACCAAGTTCATTTACCGCTTTCTGTGCTTCTCTTCTGACCAATTCTGATCACCATTTTGTTGGAAGGAGCACTGGGAAGAAATGTTCCATATTGTATCTTCTATGAACTTCTGCTGTCAGCTCCTCTGAAGAGTTAGGGATTATATTTCTAAACAGTGATTTCTGATCCTGGGGAGTCTGGAACTGTCTGGGCAGAAGTTGGTTCCTGTTTTGGCACTTTATGGCCAAACTTGAAGGGCTTAGTCATTCTTAGGCAGGAGGCTGCTAAACTGTACAGAGCATTTCCTAATGTATTAGCTTGTCTGTTAGACATGGAAGAATCAGAAGTCTCTTACCCAGCTTCAAGAAAAGACAAAATAACTGCCAAAGAAAATGTATTTTTCTTGGCTTTTTCTTGTTGTTTTGCTTTGAACAGATCTATGAGTGGCCTATCTAAGTTGTTTGAAAATCATAGCTCAATAATTCATTATTAATATGGGGATGCTTCCAAACTCTGGAGTAAGCTTTGTTACTTACTAAGAAATGCATACTTGAGGTGTACAATTGGTAAGAAGTTTTTGCAAGATCTTTAGACTCAGCTTGAAAGTTATTTTAAAGATTAAAACAGATTTAACTTTGATGTTTTCAAATGAAGCATAGGCTGAGCAAGTGCCTAGTTTGCTCTTTAATTAGAAGGCAGAACTGTTAGAAAAATAATCACAGGGTGTCTTTTGTCAGTGACAGAAGGTTTGCACAGGACTTTCTTGTTCGAAGAGTTAGCTTTGTGTTTGGTTTGTAAATGGACAAACAGGAAGGAAAAATGAAGGAGGAGGGAATGCCTTAATTTTTATCCTCCTAGAACAATTTCACTTTGGAAACAGACCAGCTGAGCTGCCCTCTAAATCTTTTATTCTCCAGTCTTAGTGCTGTTGATGTTTCACCACATACATATCTTTCCTTTCCTGACCCATGCTCAGTTTCACTAATTCAATTTGAAAAGTTTCCCCTAAGGGGCCTTTCTTCTGTGTTTTCCTTAGAGACTTTGAGAGACAGAAGGCATCTAGGGCTATGCAAACTGAATGTAAATTGCTGCTCTGTGAGAAAGGATTTGGTTCAGAGATTGCTTGAAGTCAATGAGTTATTAGAGCTGATTTAGTGTGCTTCCTTTAAGCAAGTCAGCACAAGTAAAGAAAACACAAAAGTATATGAAGTACCTTAGAAATTTTAGTAATTGTTAACTTCATATGTTTGCTTTAGAATGAGTTAAAATACTATTCTAGGACCTTTAAAAATATTCCAGAAAGTCAGTACCTCTAATTATGTGTTGCGGTATAACTTTAGCATTGGTACTTTTTCTTTTTTTTTTGCGTTTCAAGCTATGTGCATTAAATCTGTCAAGTGGCATATTAAAGTATACAAGTCCTTCAACGTTACTTGTCGGAGTATAGAACATGCTTAAATCCTTTTGTGATGAGAAAAATTACCATCTGGTCATATTCATGGAGGGGGGGGGTTGTAATTATGAGAAGTTCTAGCACTAAGAGGATTTGATTGTTTCTTGGCATTGTTGCCAATGTACGGTTTAGAGATATAATGCAAGCATTATATCTGAATTATTGAGTGCTGAAACATATACTTGGGTGACAAATATGGGGAAGATTCCCTTAGCTGGTGAAAACTGACTCCACTTCTGTTTACCCTATGTGAACTTCTATGACTCTACTCATCTCTTGGCTCAAAGTTGAAGGGAATAGAGGATATTATTTCAGCTAATATTCTACTTAGTTTTGTACTTAGTTTATTTAGTCTAAAAACAGCTGGACTGAAGAGCAGTTTGATGAAATCTCAGTAAGAGAAGAGGGCTGACTAATATAATCAATATTGAGATTGCTGTTTTGATTTTCCTCTCTTGTAGAATCTGTGCTATTTATAACTAATGTTAAGCATTTTATAAGGGTAGCTAGTGCTTATGTGTCATGGTTCTTGCACTCATATACATCTACATCTACATCTTTAACTCTACATCTACAACAACTAGGTGCATTTATTCTTGTTTGTCTTTTAGTCTTTCCAGGACCCAGATGTATGATAGTCTTTCCTTCCCATACACTCTGCTCCCCACTCCCTCTTTCCATTAAATGCACAGTGATGATCCAGAACTGGGGAAAGAGTAGTTTAGTGATGAGGTGTAGTATTGATGTACAAGATACTAAGATTTGATTTATGACCTTGTGCTTCCTACACTGCTAGTCCTGCAGAAACAAAATGCACAGCAGCAGTTTTTTGATAAAAACAGCTTTTTTGCCTGAGTTTGATTTGCCTGGACAGTTACATTGTGAAATTTTAATAAATGTTGACTGTTGTATATTTAAGCAGTGTGATTTGGCCAGCTGTAAAATATTACTCTGTGACACTATTAAATGAAGACTACTTACCTCTCTTTTGTTACCATATTTCAGACTTTTAAAGGTATTTAAATTTACTCTACATACTTGGCGTAGAAGAAAAGCAGATGTTTGCATATCACGAAGTTCTTGCATTCTAAAGCAACACCATTTCTTCCTTGAAGACCCATAGTATAGTTGATAAAACAACTCCACTTCTGATTAAATCATAGACTATGAATATTTTACGAGTACTGGATTAACACTCAGAGGCTGATGTAAGACTAGTTTGTGGTTTCTGCTATTAGAAAGTAAAAGAAACCATAAATATTATAATATGATTTGTACAGTGCTTTCATCTTGAAATGAACTGAACAGATTTCTGTAGAGATACATGGTTTGTTGATGTAAAAAAAATATTATTCTGTTGATTTCATTGGACTAATGCTAGTTTATTGTGTGTGGCAAGCTTCCTTAAAAAGCCTTTTGTAGCTTTGTAAAACTGATGATGCAAGATTTAGGGTGTTCATCTGTAGATTCTTACAAGACAATTGTTGAGTAAAATGAAGTTTTCATCTATTCCAAAAGCAATGGGTGCACATAATGAATCAAAATCTTACAGAAAAGATAATTAATGAGACCAGAAGTTCTGCTGGATTTAGTTTTAACATCACAGAACACTCAGACATCAATGTTGCAAACAATTACTGGGCCCCACAGTCTCTAAGAGACCGAAGCCATCTTTATCCCTTAAAAAGACATTTCTGTGAACAATATAAGCTGATACTTAGAATATCCCTTTATGTAGTCTTCTACTCTTTGAGAGTTTGCACAGATTAATTTTAGACTTTTTTTAGATAGCGAAACGAAATCTGAGAAAAAGAGACTTATCTTGTAACCAGGTTTGTGTGTGTTGACAGCACTGAACATAATAGATTTTGTGGTTTTGCTTAAAATGTGGAGTAATGTAAGTTGTAATAAACATTTTCACCACAGGACTGGTCATGCTGTTTGAAAAACATACTTAACTGTTTTTTAGATTCCTTTTCTGCACTCATCCTGAAGGAAAGATTTAGCCGAATTTACAAAACTAGGAGGAACCAGTCTGCCAAGAGCCTTGCAGTCCTCCAGAACGCTGCATTTTGCAGTCTTTTACATTCTGTGGTTTACCTAATGTCACTGTGATTTCAGTGTAATGTGCAGTAGGACACTGAAGGTAATCCTGAGGTTCTAAAATCATATGCTTCTTTCATTTTTTTTCAAGATAAGGTAGTGATTTGATTTGGGGTGTAGATTTGAAGTAGAAGTTGACACCTCTCTTCTTTAGTTAAATATTTCTGAAATTTAGAAAAAAGAGTGTTTGAACTCACCTTTCCCTTTAATTTTTCACTTTTGGAGCCTGGGGCTCAAATATGTGTTGATATACAAAGGCAGAATCTTCTATATTGTTGTCTCCATTCGTGTACATTCAAAAGTGCAACTAGAAATCTTTATCCAAAAAGACTACCAGGAAAACTGTGCTTGCCAGGGCATGTGTCTGTGTGGGTTGTAGAGCACTGACCAGGCCCTTGGAAATGGGGATTTGTAGCTATAGCCACTGCTGGCTGACTGTACACTCAGCTGCTACGAAGAAGAGGTGCTTTAGAAGAAGTTTATTGTGCTGATTTTTACAGTCAGAATTGAAATGCCTGTAAAATGACACTTTTAATCTATGGCTGCTTGGGAATTGCTAACTTGTTTTAACTTGCCCTTTTTACCCTTGTAGTTGGATAAGGAAATTAGTTCTGGGAAAGTTGTACAGTTGAATTAAAGTATACAAATCATTAGCTCTTGTGCCACACAGCTCAAGTTTATCACGTGGCTGGTTAGTGGGAACTGAATGTATGTGGAAAGCGGTAAGAAACTGCTTTTGGTGATGTTCAAACCTGAAGAATTTGTAAAAGTAAAATTCTGTGAAGAAATGCTCAAAGGATGTTGGAAAATAAGTTTCCATTACATGGACTTCTTGGATTGTAGAGATTGTGGCATATGAGGTCTGCAAAACCCCTGCTTGCTGACATTCCTTGAAAACATCTTCATCTGTGAACACCTGCATCACCTTGATCCTTCCCTTCAGCTTCATTCACTTACTTGGAAACATAATCCCTGAGAATATAACTCCTGCTGATAGATGGTTTTATGACTTGAGTCCAAGAGCATTTATACAAAATCCTTAATTTCTTTATTTAACCTAAATTACTTCAGGGACTGACAACTTTCCCTGTTTTTGCTGATATTCATTAGTTCTGTGAATTTACCTGTGAAGTATTTTTTGGTACCTATGAGCTATGTGTGTGAGGGGAAGAAAGTTGAGAAAATCCACAGGTGTTGTGGTTTTAAGTAGCCAGAGTTTTTTATTTGCTGGGGGGGGCTAGGAGAGAGGCTTTTTTAAGAAGCTGCTGGAGTTTTTCTCTGCTCTAAGCTAGCCCAAGGTCAGGCAACAACGCCTCTGTGATCACATATTTAAGAAGGAGTAGAAAAAAAAGCTGGACAGAACATCATGGCGGCTTAAGAGA
>WEIV01028290.1:3880-14284 GCA_013390005.1 Calyptomena viridis | reverse complement strand
CCTTCTTAAATATGTTATCACAGAGGCGTTGTTGCCTGACCTTGGCTAGCTTAGAGCAGAGAAAAACTCTAGCAGCTTCTTAAAGAAGCCTCTCTCCTAGCCCCCCCAGCTAATAAAAAACTCTGGTTACTTAAAACCACAACAGTATGATATAAATTTTATTTAGAAGGGGCTCTTCTCTTAATGGAAGCTGCATTATAATTTTTGATATTCACTTAACTTTGATCAAATATTAAGATTGTGCTGAACAACAGTGGATTCACAGACCCAAAGAAATTTTATTTCTAGGACTGTAAGGCTGATTAAACAGTGAGCTGGCTTCTCCTTTTGTTTGCTCATGATGGCATTGCTAAAATGTCATAGTAGGTAAAATCCTCAGTTTTGTAAATTTTCATATTTATTGAAAAAAACTAGAAATGTTCGTTTGTATCTGCTTGATGTCTCAAAGGACAAAATGGAAGTGCCTGTAAAGAAAATCAGACCAAGTGAATATTGTGTTTTAAGTTCTGTCCGATTTTAATAAGAAACGAAGGTTGTTCTACTTTTTTTAGGTGTTAAATCTAGTAAGACATTTGAAGATAAGTATCACTAACCTTTTTTCCTTTTCATCTGTGCAAGACTCCTAATCAAAGTTCTGTTCACTTAAAGAATGTCTTGTTTCAAAAGTATTTCCTGAATTGCATACACAATGCAGTTACTATTTATCTTTGTGAGTTTATTTCCCCCTTTTCACCTGCTTTTATGGGGCAAGTATACTTGCTCTGGCTTTAATCTGTATTGCAAAAAAAAAAGTCTAAAAATTTAAATTTATAATGTATGAAAGAACTGATTGCAGGCAGCTTGGACCTCAACATGGCATTAATACTGCACATGCAGACAGCAGCTAACCAGACAGTCTGCTCAAGTGGGAATACATTCTTCTGAGATGGTTCTTTCACCTAAATGTGACTTGATACTCTAGTGTATATGAAACATTGAACTTCTGTACAGAAGTCTTACAAATTTGCAAATGCAGCCTTTTTAAGTGAGGTGATGTAGTAGGTATTGGGTAAGGGAGAAGATAATAGCTTTGCTGTAAATGCACTTCAGTGTTCATGTCTAATGCTGTAGCTAGTTGGGGACCAGTGTGGGTTATCTGGCTGCCATGACGAAGTAGTTCTGCCTGCTCACAGAAGTGATGAACAGTGCTGTGTGGATGGGGATTTCATTAAATCGTTAAAAAAGTAGTCAAGATACCTGTATAGCTCACACACATCTTAACCTTTTTTAAGAATATTAGCTATTGTATCATGCTTATATTTGTCATATTCACCTTATTTGTCTCTTAGTATTTTTAGCAGTGTCTGTAAGTAGTCTTCTGCTGAAATAGCTAATTCAGAATGAATATGGAATGCACAGAGATTTTCAATATAGGGTGTAAAAATCTTATCAGAAATGCTGTTATGGAGGGGATTAAATTCTCAGCTAAAGTGTGAAACAAAGAGGGTTTTAAGCTTCATCTATTTAAAAAAACAAAACCAAAACCAAAAAACAAACCACCCTAAACCAAACAAAAAACCTTAACCAAAACCCAGTTCTTTGAAGCCCTCGGTGGTTCAGAACAGCTAAATAGCACATTTGTCACAGAATGAACATTATACTCAACTAATCCTGAAATGTACAGTGTAGATATAGATTTCAGCTATTACATCCGTACAGACTGATGCCCTGAACACAGTTAGATGGACCTCTTGTCAAAAGTTTATGCAAAAAGTTTATCCAGAGTTACTATACCAAATTTTACTTTCTCCCCAGGCAAACCATATACCGCTTTTAAAATTTTAATTTACTACCCAGTTGGCTTCTAGTGGTCTTTTACAGCATAATGAAGTGTTAAAATTTTCTTCTTGCATTTTTTTCAGGTCTTTCAAGTTGCATATGTCATCATCAAAGCTGCTAATGCTCCACGACCTGGAAACTGGATTTTGGAACGCTCCATAGATGGCATGGAGTTCAAACCATGGCAGTACTACGCAATTAGTGATACCGAATGTTTAACTCGTTATAATATTACACCAAGAATTGGGCCGCCAACTTACAAGAGAGATGATGAAGTGATTTGCACCTCCTATTACTCCAGACTAGTTCCTCTGGAGCATGGAGAGGTATGTTTGTTTTTGTACTTGTAGTTTGTGATTAAGAACCTGGACTGATAGCAATTTGAAAACTTCATAATTGCAGTTACAGAGTTCATCACCCTCAATAGTACCAGATGATCCGTTATTCTTGTTTAATGATATTATCTTTATATCATGTACCAGTATAGCAAACTTTTAAATGTTGTGGGATGATACATGTCTTTGACTCTACATGTTCCCATTACTAAACTCTTTGTTCTCTCTTTCCATATAATTTGATTGTAGCTATTAGCTGTAAATTATTACTTACTTTATCCTGAAAGACTATAACAGAGACTCTATGTTCTGCCAGGTTTTTCATTTAGTAGAGAAAACTGCTGTGTTAGGAACACCTGGTTGTGTGAGATAAAGCTGCAAACACTGTTGAAGTGCTCGGCACAGCTGGAATTTCCAAACAAGCCTTGGCATTGTTTCAGGGATGTAGCATAATTAAAAGGGCTACGAGTTCTGCAGCCTTGCTGTTGATTGTTCTTTCGTTTACCAAACTCTATTCATGGTTCTTGTGTAATTTACTACATAGAGACAGCCACATAATGCAATGGTACACTAAAAGCAGTGATTATTCTCTTGTGAATGCTAGAATGTATGACTGTGATAATAAATGTGGTGTTATCTCATGGAGAATGCTAGTAACTCCTAGCTTAATAGAAATCAGTGTTTTTATTTCTTGAATAAAAAAATATTGGAGTGTATGCAGCTAAGGGCTAAAGTGTGTCAAACATTAACATAAACTTAAAACTATCAGCACGAAAAAACAATGAAATGCAGTAACATTAAGTCCCATTCACTTTAATCAAATGTTTACTGCAGTCATGTCAGTATATGCCCAACAGATCAGATAGAACAAAGAAACTTAACCTGTGTCTCTACATAATTAACCAGAAAACTTTTAGGTTGACTCTATATGAACAGTGCCTCTTATAATGTACATTTAATAGGGCATACAACTCCAGCTCCAGGGATATCAGAGATTCAATTTAGTGACACTCACTTTTTTCTCGTTCATTTTTTGCATTGGTATACATAATTAACTGGGCCACGCTATCCAAAATATTCCTTTTTTTTTTTCTTTTTTTTTTCCCCCTGAGTGCAGTAACAGAAAAACATAAGAACATAAAAAAGGAGAGAATTAAAATTCTGTGTATGACATAAAATCGTATAATCATTTAGATTGGAAAAGACTTTTGAAGTCATCGAGTCCAACCATTAATCCAGCACTGCTAAGTTCACCACTAAACCATGTCCTTAAGTGACACATCTACATGTCTTTTTAATACCTCCAGGAATGGTGACTCCACCTCTTCTTGTGGACACTGATCTAAAGCTATACATCTCTTTCTATGAAAAAAAATTTCGTTTCCAAACTGAAACTCCCTTGGCACAACTTGCGGCAGTTTCCTCTTGTTCTATCACTTGTTACCTGGGAGAAGAGACTAACTACAACCTGGCTACTACCTCATTTCAGGTAGTTGTAGAGAGTGATAGGATGCCCCCTGAGCCTCCTCTTATCCAGACTAAACAACCTCAGCTGCTCCTCATAAGACTTGTGCTTCAGATCCTTCACCTGCTGTGTTGCCCTTCTCTGGATACGCTTTAGCACTTCAATGTCTTTTTTGTAGTGAGGGGCCCAGAACTGGACACAGGATTTGAGGTGTGGCCTCACCAGTGCCAAATACAGGGGATGATCACTGCACTGGACCTCCTGGCGGCACTGTTTCTGGTAAAAACCAGGTTGCCATTGGCCTTCTTGGCTACCTGGCCATACTGGTGGCTCATGTTCAGCCAGCTGTCCACCAGCACCCCCAGGACTTTTTCTGCTGGGAAGCTTTCCAGCCACTTTGCCTCAAGTCTGTGGCACTGCATGGTGTTGCTGTGTCCCAAGTGCAGGACCCATCACTTGGCCTTGTTGAACCTCATCCAGCTGGCTTTGGCCCATTGATCCAACCAGGTTATAAACGGACATGCATCAAAGTTGTCATTCACAAAGGACAGGCTGCTCCTTCATAATGGAATGTCTGTCACGCAGCAATAATACCTGCACAGAGTATCTCACAACCTGCATTACTGAATCTTGGTACCCTTTTGAAAATACATATATTTAGTGCTTTGTAATTGGTTCTGGCCAGTCTGTTAAACTTTAGAATGGCCCTGTATAAACCCTGCAGATCAGCTGATCTCTATAAGCGCCTTCCTTGTATCCAGCACTTGTTAGCATCCCAATGTTCTACAATCACCTTGGACTGTCTTGGTGTGAAATAACTGTTTGGGTAAAAAGACCACGTATTTAAATGCAGACGTCAATAATAACATTTTTTACCGAATCAGACATTGCACCAGTTTGGCTGCTAGATGTTTCACAGGTTTGAAGAGTAGCCGCTCTACTGTGAGTTCTGTTGTTTGTCTGATTTATACTGCTTGAAGATCTGCTTCCAGAAATTTACACAGTGAAGTTAGGGCTTGTGATGAATTCTAAAGCTTAAAATGCAGTTATTTGAAAATGATCTTGAATTATAGAGTACAAGTAAGCCAAAAATATACAAATGTATCAGTGTGTATAAGCTTATATAAGCAATATATTAGCCAAATTTAGCAGTGTGTGAGGAGAAAAATTATATTTCTTGATTAGTGTCTCAGTCACTATCCCTACTGTTTCTTCCTTTTCCTGCTTGGAAAGATTAATCTACTGTCTCTATAAAAATCATAGTGTATTATTGCAGAGTTTCTACTATTCATGTCAGTAGATAACTTTAGAGTTATAAATGAGTAATGTTTTATATTTCATAACTTGAAATGAGTGAGAGTTTGTATATTACCAGAGAATTGGAGAGATAGTCAGGAAGGGCTATGTAAAATGAAATTACATGTGACACGTGGGAGGTAAGGCCAGCTGGTTGTAGCAGGCCTTTCTGGATCTTTAAACCTCTGGTGCTGCAGTGCCCATGGTTGGGTCCTCTTGACTTTGATGTGAAAATCACAGGATTGCAGTGAGCCCAGCAAGTTCTACATCTGTAATGCAGGGTAAATGAGGGTAGCATGTGGTGCCCCATGCTAAAGTTGAGTTCATCTGTAGCTGAGTATATATGTGTTACACTACAGCAGTAGTGTAGTGATATTTGAATATTTGACCAAAAATTCTGCCTTGTAATTCCCAGCAGAAAACTGGGAATATGTTGCAACAAATTTGTCTAAAGAGAACAGACCGAGATGTGGTGGGTATGTTTGGTCTTCAGTTGCATAAAACATGGATACAAGGAGGTAAAAGCTCCTCTGCGTGTCTGTGACAAGATGCAAGAAGTCTGAAATTGCAACAAGGAAAACATGGATTAGGGATTAGGAACATTTATAACAATAAAGCCAGAAAGGGTTGGAATAGATTACCTTGGAGGATTATGGAGTCAGCACCAACAGTAGTCTTGAGGAACAGGTTGGTCAAACATCTAACAAAAGTCTAGTAAATCCTGCTTTGGTATGTGTCTTGGGGTGACTTTATGATGTGTCCCATACAAGTGTCCTTGAAATGCAGGACTGCTTTGAAAAAGTTCCTTTGACTGTTTTTTTTCCTCTCCGCTTTCGGGCTCAGTTTAAAGGCACAAGATTTATTTTTTTCTGGCATAGAGTAGACGGTATGGGATACATCACAAAGTCACCCCAAGACAGTGTAGGAAATGGACTAGCAGAATTCTCAGTGTTTCTCTGAGAGCTGAATGCTATATAAGGTTGTATTAATTCAGGATTGGACCTGAAAAAATTTTTTTTTTCGTAACTGTTATTCAGCAGTTAGAAAATGGGTGGGCTATCAGAAAAGGGAAATTCTTTGAACACAGTGTGTTAGAATATTAAGGAAGTAATGGTGGTAACCAGTATATGGCAAAATTATTGTTTTGGGAATGTGACCCATATTTTAACTGTGTTAAAATAACACACTTACTCTCTTAGGAAGCCCCTAGCTCCATTACAGAATTCAGATTCTTAAAAATAATAATAAAATATTGATTATTTAGAAATATTTTCAGGGGAACAATTTGGCAGTACTGGACAAAGTTGAAACTTGAAGTTCAAGAGTAGTATATAAGATAAAACTACTTTTCATAAATGAGGATATGTCGTATACTTTAAAAGGCAGCTGACAAGCCCAGAGCATGACCCCTTTTTTATTATGGACATCAGGTGAAATGTTTAAAATTTATTTGTGGCCTGTAGTGTCTCGTTTTTTAGTTTCTTCCATAAAATGGAGCAGGAAGTGTATGGTCATATGAGACAATATCCTTGTGTATTCCTAAGTTACTTTGGAAAGAAAGAAGTGCAGAATAAACTGTGCAGCTTGATACCAAAAGTCATGTTATTGGAGTTGTGCAAGAAAGATGGAAGCCAAATGACTGGGTTTGTGGTGACAGCCCCTTGCTTTCAATTGTCGTCTGTGTTGTGACTTCCCACTGCATTCTCTTATCACTGAGTACTCCTTGCTGACTGGGCAGCCCTGTCACTGGTAGACATAGGATTAATGACCCCAGATTGAGGACATGTGCCATATTATGCTTTGCAAGACCTTTTCTGTTTGTGGAGGAGAAATCTGCAAGGGCAAAACTGTGCCTATGGCCAGATGACATGTTTCATCTCGATGAGGGAGAGGAAGGAAGACTTCAGGAACTAGGGACTAGCCTTGTTACTGTTTTTCTCTTTGTGGTATCTCCACAAAAGTCCAGGAGTCGTGGGACTATGATGAGCTGATAGTAGTGGTTTCATAAATGTGTGAGTCAGGAAGCAAGAATTTTACCTGCAGATAGACAATGGGGAAGAAAGGATTCCGTGTAGTTTAACATGTCACCATCCTGAATTGTTGGGAAACAAGCTTAAGTTCTGTGGTTTTGATTCTCAGACTGATGTTGTTGCAAACGAATCACAAGTATGATTAAGCCAGTCTTTCTTTCTAGATTCACACGTCACTGATCAATGGAAGGCCTAGTGCTGATGATCCTTCACAGCAGCTTTTGGAATTTACTTCTGCACGATACATTCGCCTACGACTGCAGCGAATTAGAACTCTGAATGCTGACCTCATGACTCTCAGCCATAATGACCCTAAAGAACTAGACCCCATTGTTACCAGAAGGGTAAGCTGATTGTATAGCTTGATGGGAAAGAGTATTGTGATCTGTTTGGGAAGGAGGCAGTACTTAATCCTTGCCATTCACAGAGTTGTTTTGATAGGTTGTTAGATAATTCTTACCTTCCCTTTGACAGCATCAGCAACAGTACCTTATCATATACAACTCAGAGGAAAAGCTTTTTAGAGATTGTTTTTATTTGTTTTCTTTGTTTTATTCATTTGTGTAAATGATTTATGCTAGGAACAGTGTTTATAATGCTTTATCATCAAAATAAAAAATATGGTTTGGCTTGTGCAAATGTCATTTGAGGTTGCTCTTGATGTAAATGTAGTACCTTTTCTGGTGCATCAGAGATTTCAGAACCCAATGCTGTGGTTCATAAAAATAATTATTTGAAAACTTGTCATTTGAATTTTCATGTCTTGTGAGAATTTTCTTCATTTTTGTTTTAAAGCCCGTGAATTAATAGTAATGTAAAACACTTGGGTAGAATTCTGAGAGTATTAACTGATATTTACACATTTGGTGTTGAAACTGTGGAAGCTGAGGCCCCAAGCACTCAGGCTGACTTCTTCATGCCCTCACATAAATTCAGTATTGGAACCCTAATGACAGCAGCTACCTTGACTAACAGTTCTGCAGTATTTCTGCTTTTTATCTTGCCGTTTTCACAATTTTAGTGCCCAAAGTTCATGGGTTAGGACATCACAGACTTCCAATTTTTCTATGAAGTAGGCTTTCTGATGAGCGCAGAAGAACATGAGAAGTGTTTCCTCTATCCCTTCCTTTCTAGCTCTTTGCCTTGAATAATATCTGCAGGCAACTATTCTTGTGCAGCAACAAGACTCTTGCAGTTTGTGGCTTCTCTAGTACAGACAATCCTTGTGCTGTCTGAATAGCTGAATACAGAAGGGAGAAAGGAACTTGAGTTTGGTCAGTTTGGTGGGTACTTTCAAGGCAGCCCCACTCTTATCTTGGTCATGGAGGTGGCCATTCAGCTGCAGAATTTTAAAGTGTAAAATCTGGATGTTCTACGTGTTCTGTCTGACTCCTACGGGAATTACTGGCATGAAGACTGCAAGAGTGGAGTATTGGACAGCTGCTTCAGCTGAGCCTTGCTGGCAGTAGGGAAATGCACAGCCTGAGCAGGTGAGATGTTCCTGTGGAGCAGACTGGTTGATATTTAGATCTATTGATAGTATTGAAATATCAAGAAACACACTCCCAAAAAGAAAGGCTTGACATGGAAGCATGCAAACATACAGCTGGGAAACAAGAATATTGAGGACAAGCATTCCCATTGCTTTTGTAACATACACAGTTGTGCAATTCTGGGCTTAGTACTACTAAGTACTAAGTACTACTCCACCTAGCACAAAAACAACGTTTTGCATGAAAAGCTACATATTTTAATTTTCAGAACACACAGGTTTGATTGGCCAGGGTTCCCAAATCCTGATGTCTCACCTTGTGTCTCACTGTGCAACCAACAACAACAAAGATAATCACTTCCAGCTTTCTGGGTGCTATTTTTATTGTTTTTGAAGACTTTGCATCCAGTTGTTGAAACCAATTATGTTCAGTTTCTTGTACATAGTCTTGAAAAATGGCTGATGCAGAACTTTTCTGAGTGTTCAACTGCACCTTTATTTCTATATTCTATTTATTTATTTCTGTCTGTAGCATTTGATTAGCACTGGTCTCTGGTTCAACTTCAAGCTGCACACAGCTGCTTTGACCCATACACTGCGAAAAAATGAGACAAAGGAGATGAAGGAGGGAATACAGTGAGAAATACAATTCTGCTTTTGTCCTCCTCCTTTTCTCAGTCTCAGCCTCATTCTTTGTAGTTAAGGACTTACTATTCATGATAAGTCCCTGAATGATTTTTGTAGTTCAAGCCCATAGCATTAAAAGCCTTCCTAAAATACTGAACATAATAAGAAATTTAAAAAAATTAATAAAAAAAAGTATGAAATTGAAGAGTCTAGTTTGCTCAAACTCTAAGATCCTTCAAAGAAATAACAGTCTAGGAGTCAGCATGTCAGACCACCCAGGGCCACCGACTCTTCCTGAACCAGATGACTTCAGGGTTGTTAGGTCTGAGAGTTTGAACTCTTCCCTTAGAAGTATCCTCAAAAAGTGTTTCTTTTTCATTTCCCTCTAGTACACGCTTGCCAGGATGCAAACAGGCCAACCATGTTGATACTGCAGCTGTAACTGAACCCAGATGGTCATTTCCTGACTCTTCTTTGCCTTGAAAATTAAATGCTTTCCTTGTGTATGTTGATTTTGTTCACCACCTGGAAATATTAATGGATAGTATTCTGCCGTATCATCAATTATTAAGCCAAGAGTTTGGATAGAATATTTTACTGCCTACACAGTAGTAACAGAGCTGATCTGGAAGCAAGTATGCAAAGTGATTTTAAGGGAGGGCAGAGTTCCCATTTTAAGAAAGCATATTCTTAGTCCCCAGATTGACATTAAATTATGGCATCTTTTTATGTTTTATGGTTTCTTAAAGAGTGAAAAAAAATTTTTTTTTAATGAGTAAATTTTGGCTGACATTGCATTTGGTGGGCTTTCCTGAAGTTGAGGCATATTACATACTTACTTAAAAGTCAGTTATTGTTTCATAACAATGAGGAAAAACACAGGAAAAATAAATAAAGCAAAACTGGAAGGTTTCCCCAAACGGCAAATACTTTCAAGTAATTTTTTTATTTTTCAAGTCGCAGTGTAGTCAAATGCTGATTTTTTTTTTTTTTTGCACAGTAGGACGAGGAAACGTAAATACATGTAAATGTCCTTTATTCATCCCTTTTTCAACTTTGTTTTTTGTAGTANACATAGGAGATTTGCCCCTCCTGTTCTAGAAAGGCCATTCCCCAACAGATGATAAAACATGGGTGAGCAGTTTAGTACTAACTGTAGGGCATTTGTTGGCTTTGCCATTTTTTTGGAGTAAGGCTGATACTGGGCAGACTTTTGACAACATTATCCATTAAAATATATTTCAAGGAACTGAATTTTTTATTCTTAGAAATTGCAGTGCCAGTGTGAACACAACACATGTGGAGAGAGCTGTAACAAGTGCTGTCCAGGCTACCACCAGA
>WEIV01028288.1:26993-83500 GCA_013390005.1 Calyptomena viridis | reverse complement strand
CATTTTATAAAAGCAATCATTACTGTGGCTTGTATGATGTATCAAATATTTCACAGAAGAATGTTTTACATGCAAAATATATTAATAAATAATAGTTTAATAAATTCAAGAACCATCTTGATGAGAAGGCAAGCAGGGCATGTGAATGTCNTTAAAAACTTTGGTTGCAATGAAGAGGTGCATTGGCATGACATGCTAAAAGAAGTGACACAGGCTTGGCTCTAGAGAGCCCAGAACCATTAACAACTCGACTATGGACAATTAAAGGAATGCAGACATAGAGCTGAGCAAAATCAGCCAAGGGTAACAAGGAAAACAAGTATGCAACATATACAACATGCTTCCTATATAGTAATTTCAGCTTTAACACAGACCACGGACTTTCAGATCCACCAAGAAAGAGCAGTTTGCTATGTGTGTTAGCAAGCACATAAAAATAATCCTAAGGCAGCTCCTACAGTGAGGAGGAAGCAATTATCATTAACATCATATTCCTCCCAGCAATGTACTTGGGATCCTGAAAACGTACATGTTCAGTTGAAATTGTCAGCTATAAGAACCCAAGGAACAGTCGAATGATGAACATAACTGCAAGGAAAGGGGTAGATATGAAGAAGTCCATGTTTAGCAATTTTAGTCTATTACTAATACTATTATTATTACTGATTTTTTCTAAAATAAAGGAGGTTTTGTTCATTTGCTTTTTCTGTAAAAAATTTGAAGCAATGAATATTCTTTGATTAGTCATTTAAGATTTCAATCACACAACGAAGAAATTACTGGCTTTACATATATAAGATTTGTTTACTTTTTGCCCTTAAGAGAACAGAAACTTAAGTTTAGACCCCTGCAAAATTCTATTGAAAGATTTTCTAGTCTCTCAGCACTTGGAAGTAACCTTCCAGTTCAGTCAAACTCATCCAACCTGATGTATATTTGGAATAGTTTCCCCCATAATCTTCCACAGAATATGTTTCCTTCTACCTGCCCATTTTCCCTGTTTGTGTGTACCAACCTCTACAATTAAAAAGAATCCACAGGGATCTATAGATTTGTGCAAGCAATTGAAGAAAAAAGATTTTTATGCTTTGCTATCTACTCTTAAGATACTTAATCCTAACAGAATATAATTTGGATAACATTTTTAATTTTAGTTTCAAGAATGGAATGGATAAAACATTTGATACAGCACAGTTGTTCCTATAATAACCTACTCTGATAAGACTTCCTTTTACTTCAGGCTATCATCTGGAGCATCTGTTCACAGAGAGAACACATCCCTTAAACTGTGAAGTGGGCAATGTATCAGCACAAAGTGAATACTAAGGATCAGAGTGATAATATGATCATACCTCTTCAAGTGAAAATTAACGCCTTTAGCCTATCTTTTGCAGATTTCATTTGCAAGAAAAGTGATATGCAGGAGTACATACCACACGCATCGCCAAAGCATATGGACCGCTAACTTTGAGACAGTCACATGTAAGTAAAAGCATTAGCACTGCATAGAATATGGTTTCCCCACAGAAGTATTTCTCCAAAACAAGCAGCCTACAGGTAGATCAGGTTGCAGCTATTCTAACAACTGGTGACAAATTTCAAAGCTGAAGGCATCCATCAAGCTACTCATTTTCACTTTTTTTTCACACACATTACAGTTATTTCAAGCAGATCTGGAAATCTGAAAGACTATGGGGTTTGATTGAAAAAGATACTATTTCCTTACTAACTATGCTAATTCAACAAAATGATAAAACTGAGCTGAACCATCATGCAAATTTGTGAGAACCTTTGAAATACTAGATGAAAAATGAATACACAGTTTAGATTTATTCATAAAGCCGAGACTAAAACTCTGAATCTTCCTGATGTCTGCTGAACTTTACAATACTCTACAGAGTAAGAATTCTTATATTGAAAACTAAAACATAAAACCCAAACTTAGTATGTTGTACAGTCGCAACTATTTGGAATAGAATTGCCTTTCATGTTTTATATCATTATTATACTGTACAGAGATAGCATACATTTCCTGATAGAGTTATTAATTATGTTTATGTTCCAGTACAAGACACATACACAAGATGCTTCATTAACAAGCAGCATGTAAGAGAAACAGGCACACTGTCTGCGTCAAAACTTTAGCTGCAAAGGACCTTAAAAATATCTACAATTGTACTTCCAGCTTCACGTTCAGTTTTCAATCTCCTATAATCCAAAACCCCTAACTGCTAACATGCAGTCGGCCAGTGTTCTGACACACATCGACCACCTTTTTTCACAAGAGAATAAATGTCGTAGAATCTAGACAAACATATTCAAGTATTGTCCCAAAACAGACTGCTGCATGCAACCAGCAAGCTCTAAAGCTCTGCATCTTTCAAAACATGAAAAAAACTGATAAACACCCTCAGACTTTTAAATCTCAGAGAGCACCCAGGCACAACTCCAAAGACAGGATATCCCTGTTGAAGATACTGCTCCAGGAAGCAATTCAGAGGAGGAGCTTCTTTGTTATTTGTTATTTTTGTTATATACCTGTCTTCTTCCTGAAGCTGGTCCACAGAATTCCTTCCTCACTAACTACAAAGAGATAAACCTTCCTTACCTTTTCTTCTTGGAAGCTGTATTTTGCCCTAAGAGGGTCTGCTTCAGCAGTGAAACATGACTTGAATAATCAAGATAAGCATCTTCCACTTCGCAAATGGTTAGTCCCAAAGTAATAACAACCAGAAGGCACTGTGGCTATACTCTTCAACATTTCAAAGATTTTGCTTGCAAATTCAAGAGCTAAGCAGGCTGGAAACAATGAGGCTGGATGTATCTGATCTCAATTGACCCAAATCCCTTATTTTACTATTTCCCATCTGTTCTATGTCCCTTTGAATATTCAAAAAAAAACCCCAAAAAAACCAACACAGTGCTAAAAAACAATTCAGATAAAATTACATAAGGCATATTTTTAGAGAACAGTATGATTTCTACAAATGGAAACAAAAGTTGACCATACTTGTCCCTGAATATCTGTCATTCAAATTTTCAAAATGTGTCATGCCTTCCACATATATAGTGGATAACCACTATATAGAAGGAACACAATACCATACTTTAATGTTACTATTTTAATATTTTATGTGGGTTTTTTATGTCTTTACATTGCAAGAAAAATAATTTTGACTAAGATTTAAGCTGCCTGATATCAGACTTGCAGTCTTGCAAGGCAAGAATCTAAAGAGTTCAACGGACAAGAGTGACCAAAAAATATTGTAAGGTAAGAAAAGTATCAAAGTAAGAACAGTTAGGAGGCATAATTTTTCTAATAAAAAGCACAGCAAAGTTCTTATTTTGGTTCCAGGAAAAGTAATTAAGATCTGATGATATTTGATGTAGATGAGTTGTTATCTACAGTACGACTCAGTACTTCAGTAAGCGTAAGGACAAGAAGCCTAAGGACATCTGTGAACTATGTTTCCTGGTAAGTTTGTTATATGCATCAGGGAGGAAAAAAAAAAAGAGAAAAAGAAAATGGCTCAGAAAGGTGTAATTCTCCAAAACATATGGAGAACCCTATCCTTTCTAACAAGTGTCTTATTTTCTATGTCTTAAACTTCTTCCGTTCATAATTTATTTTACAGATTGGAAGTTTTTAAAAGTTCAAATGAGTCCCAGTTGCCATGTTATGCCAATTTAATGACATTGTTATGTGTAATTTATCATCAAACTGACAATTTTGTGGTACAAAGGGGAATGAAAGATAACAGATTACAATGAAGGACCTTGAAAAGGTAGGTTTCATAGTTTAATGATTTAATTTTAGTCAGAAATCCTTTCTCATGATTGTTCAACTTGTTATTTTATTTTCTCCTATATTTAGACTTAAAATGTTGATAACAATCTCATAATTAACAAATACTTCCAATAAATCTGTTTTTAATAGTGGCCTTGCTTCAAAGCATTGTACGTTGCTGCCAATAATCTGGAAAAAATCTCTGAAAATCACAAACATTAAAACGGTGCTATCCAGAGGGACCTTGGCAAGCTTCAGAGATGAGCCCATGTGAACCTCGTGAAGTTCAACAAGGGCAAGTGCAAGGTGCTGCACCTGGGTTGAAGCAATTCCAAGCACAAATGCGCTGGGCAGAGGATAGACTTAGAGAAGCTCTGAGAAAAAGAGATTGTGTGTGTTGGTTAATGAGAAGCTCAACATGAGCCAGTAATTCCAGTTTGCTGGAAGCCCAGAAAGCCAGCTGTCTTCTGGGCTGCATCAAAAGCAGCATGGCCAGCAGCCCAAGGAAGGTGATTCTGTCCCTCTACTCTGCTCTCTTGAAATGCCACCTGCAGTACTGCATCCAGCTCTGGAGCCCCCGACATAAGATGGATGTGATATGTTGCACAAGTTTAAGAAACATGTCAAAATATCAAAATCTTAATTTAAAACTTTATAAATTAGGAGATTAGAGGGTGGGACTCAAATCAAAAGGAAAGGATAGCATTAGTATGAAATGTCTTTTATGAAGAACTACTCTTGGACTTTTTCACACTTTTATGTTTAGTTAAATAACAAGTAATTTTTGTACATGGATGTGCAAATGTGAACATTTATAGATATATAAAGTGAATGCTTTAATATTTATATATATATAAAAAATGTGCACATATGTCTAGCCCTTGAGACAGTATGCTGTATGGCTGACTCTTAGATGACAACAAACTCTTAATTATTTGCATGTACAAACCTATATTTGGTAGTACATTTTAACTTATTGTAGGCAGTGAGGCTTAACTGAGGGATTATTCAGAATACTAAACCACCATCAGAAAATATTAGTTCTCTGACAATAAAGATCCTACCAAAAAAGATCACAAAAATCAAGAATCTACTGTCTATTTTCTTACATGTATTTTCTTACCAAGCTTTTTTCCACTTTTGTTTCTAAATAAAATTCGGCCGTTTTCTAGAGATAGTAGTTCTTACAGTGAAGTATCATTTGAAATATAAAAATCTAGTCAGGCAAAAAGATACTTCATTGCTCACCCCAACAAGAATAAATCGATCTAGACCAATAAACTCTACAAAACCTTGTTGACTTAAATCAAATGAAGATCCATCTCAAGATCCTTTCTCTGTTATGTCATGAAGACAGTTTTTTCCCTTTTTTCTCCCAGTAAGAGCATTTACTTATGTCTATCTCCCTTGTTATTTCTCTCTTCACTCCAGCAACCCTTACCTCTTTTTTAAAACATACCTGAAAAATTGAATGCTGTCATCACTGGTTTTTGGAACAAGATAAACTAAGAAACAGAAATGTTCCTTTCCTGGTTCCACAGTAAATCTTAAGTGAAACTTGTAATAGCACAGCAAATAAACTACTACCTGTCACAGACTTGTTTTGTATGTTACTTTTTCGAGGTTAATTTTGGATTAGTCTTCACAAAATTTTCTCTAAGTTTTGTCTCAGATTGCATATAGTATTTATGAAAGTAATATTAAAGACTAAAAGAAGTGCAGGAGTACAGTCTCCAAACCAAACTGTTACGCAACTGTTTTGTTGTGTCTTATGCAAGCGAAATATAATGGCTCTCAGTCCTTCCTCATTATAACCCTTTACCCAGTGATTCAAGACCATTTAAGGAATCTGAATATGTAAAAGTCCATGGGACCTGATTTGATTCATCCAAGAGTTGTGAGGGAGCCGGCAGAAAAAGTTGCTAAGCTACTATCCGTAATTTTTGAAAAATCATGACAGTTAGGTAAAGTTCCAGATGATTGGAAAAAGAGAAATATAACACTCATTTTTAAAAAGGGGAAAGCAGAAGACCCAGGGAACTACCAGCAAGTTAGTCTCACTTCTGTGCTAAGCAAGACCATGAAACAGATTCTCCTGGAAGTGCTAAGTCACATGAAAAACAAAGAGTTGATTGGTAGCAGCCAAACCATGCCTGACATATTTGATGACCTTCTATGACAGCATTGGTGGATGGGGCAAAGCAACCAACATCATCTACATGGACTTATGTGAAACATTTCACACTGTCCCTCATGGCATTCTTGTCTCTAAATTGGAAAGACATGGATTTAATAGATGGTCAACTCATTGAATAAAAAAGTGCTGGATTGCAAAGCATGCAAAGATTTCTGGTCAATGGTTCATTGTGCACACAGAAACCAGTGTCAAGTGGCATCCCTCAAGGGTTGGTACTGTGGCCAATACTGTTCAACATCTTCGTTCACAACATGGACAGTGGAGTTGAGTGAACCCTCAGCAAGTTTGCTGATGATACCAAGCTATGTGATGCAGTTGACATGCTGGAGGAAAAGGATGGCATCCAGAAGGACCTTGACACAATTAAGAGGTGGGCCGATGGAGAAAGTTCATCAAAGTGAAATGTAAGATCCTATATCTGGGTCATGGCAATCTCAGGGACACCTAGAGGCTGGGAGGAGAATTGATTGAGAGCAGCCCTGCAGAGAAAGACTTGGGGGTGATGGTTGATGAAAAACACAACATGAGCCAGTACTGTGTATTTGTAGCCTGGAAGGCAAACTGTGGCCTGTGCTGCATCAAAAGCAGTGTAGCCAGCAGGTAGAAGGAGGTGATTATGATTCTTCCCCTCTACTCTGTTCTTGTGAGATCCCATCTGGGGTTCTGCAAACAGTTCTGGTGCCTCCAACATGAGAAGGACATGAAACTGTTGGAGCAAGACCAGAGCAGGGCTGAGAAGTTACTAAGAAGACTGCAACTCTCCTATGAGAACAGGCTGAGAAAGTTGGAGCTCTTCAGTCTGGAGAAGAGAAGGTTGTATGGGGGTTTTCAGTATCCAAAAAGCAGCATACAGAGAAGCTGAAAAGGGCCTATAGGGATAGAACAATAAGTAATGGATACAAACCGAAAGAATGAGAATTTAGGCTAGATATCAAGACAAAATTCTTTATTGTGAGGATGGTGAGATACTGGAACAGTTGCCCAGGGAGCTTGTGGATGGCCCAGCCCTGGCAGTGTTCAAGGACAGACAGGACTAGGTCTTGAGCAACATGATCTAGTGGGAAGTGTCCCTGCTCATGACAAGGCAGGTTGGGACCAGATGATCTTTGAGGTTCCTTCCAACTCTAACATTCTAGATTCTATGATTCTATAACTATGTACAGGTAAATAGGAGGAGGAGAATAGCAACATAGCATATCTCCTACCACAATTAAAAAACACTGAAATAATTGAATCCCTCAGGAGAACTTTGATCAATATGAAATATCTACAGAAACAACATACTCCCTTTTCCACCATAACACACTAAGATAGTCAGCACTATATAGATTTAATGAACAGGAAGTCAACATATTGTGATAACATTTTTGTCAAGACTCAAAGTATTAGTTAATGTTCTCCAGTGTTTCACTAAGTGGGACTGAAAATAGGGATCCACTCATCATGTAGACCATGACAATTAGAGCACTTGTCCTTCGACTCTCTTTCTTCATGGGTTGGTTTAAGATGGCTGACTCAGAAGGTTAATAAATGCTATTTTTCATAGATAGCATACATTCCCTCTGCCAAAGAAAGAATCACATAAATAATCAAATTAGTAAGAAATTCCATCAGCTGTGCTATGTAGAGAGTGCTGCAATGTGCTCAGCAGAAGTTTTTATTATTACTGTAATAGCTGGGAACCTTTGAACCTTGAACAATGTTGAATATGAGTGAGCAGTGTGCCTTGGCAGCCAGGAGGGCCAACTATGTCCTGCCTTAGGCACAGCATACCAGCTGGTCAAGGGAGGTGGTTGTCCCACTCTACTCACCTCGAGTATTGTGTGCAGTTTTGGGTGCCACAACATAAGAAGGATATTAAGCTGTTAGACTGCATCCAAGGGAGGGCAAAAAAGATGGTGAAGAGCCTAGAGGGGAAGCTGTATGAGGAGGGGCTGAGGTTATTTGGGTTTTCAGCCTCGAAACGGGGAGACTTGAGCAGAGACCTCATTGCAGTCTACATAAGGGGGAGCAGACAGACAGGCACTGATTTTGTCTCTCTGGTGACCTCATAGGACCTGAAGGAATGGTATGAAGCTGTGTCAGAGGAGGTTTAGGTGGATATTAGGCAAAAGTTCTTCAGCCAGAGCAATGGAACAGGCTTCTCAGGGAAGTGGTCATGGCACAAACTTGTCAGAATCCAAGAAGTATTTGGACAATGCTCTCAGGCACATAGTGCAATTCTTGTGCAGAGTTAGGGGTTGAATTTGATTATCCTTGTGTGTCTGTTCCAAGCCAGAATATCCTACAATTCTATGATAACATGAGCACAAGGTTTAAAATTGTCATGTCCAATAATCAGTTTGAATAACTACTGTCTAACCCATGTAGGATCCTTGAAGATTGATTTCTAATTCACTGTGCCAGCATCATTTTCTCTTGTCACTGGTTAGATAATGGGACATACCTAGGAGCTCAAGACTCTTCCCTGAGTCATTGTTTCATTGCAACAGCAAACCCAGCCCATCTCTGATAGTTCCTGTCATTGAATAACACTCCAATTTCATCCAGTTATTCAAAGTTAAAAGATTGCCTTACTAGCACAAAGGTGTCTTCTCTCTCTCTTTTAGTCGGCCAAATACCTCCACAAAATTAACCAATTAACCAATAGTTACGAATTTGATTTTATCAACTTTTTGATTCTATCATTTTATCAACTACTGATGTACTTCTTGAAGAAAAGGTATGTTGGAATCTTTGCCAACCTTCCATTGACATTCCACCACTACAGTGGACATAATGGGAGATGACAAAACTATGTAGTTAGATACCGCTTATTAGCTTAAGCCTATGCCACCACATAAAAAATACACATTTGCCAAGAACTCAATATGTTTTAGCAAGAATATGTTTTAAAGGGTATAACATATAACTTTAGTGTAAGTATGGGGAAAAAAAAAGGGAACTGAGTTTCCATTCCTCAAAGGTTTGGTTGTCAATAGCAAAACTCCATTTCCACAGGAAGAAAAATATGACCACCTGGTTTTTATTGTGACATGAATAAGTCATGCCAAAGACTGACAGGTTCACAAAAGTGTGTGATTTCTTGAATTTTTTAGGGCAAAAAAGAAAGGGATGAAATAAATGACGAGAAAGAAATAAAAACCCTATGAAAACACAGAAAGAAAGCAAATAGAGAAAATGGAAGGATGGTGATGTAAAGTACCTGAAGGAGGAAATAGTACAGAACTGAATCAAGCAGCAAATCAACATAAGGCACAGAATGTCCAGATTAAAAACTCTGAAAGTCACTTGCAGCACCATCTCCATTTTAGCCACCATACTCCACTCATATCAGTTGAATTTCTAGGTATTATAGCAATTGGGCTGTTTTCCTCCTCTGATTTAATGGCTGGGGAGTTCTTATTCTTTTCCTCTTCTTTCCACCACAACCAAAAGTTCAGTCACAATCACAGCCTTATTTTCCTCAAAACATCCAAAGGTTTTCCCAACTCGATATTTCTAGTGCCAGATGTTGCTTGTCTGATGAGACTGGATGCAACAATATCTAGGGTACAACAGGTACTTATGACAAACTTTTTTTTAACTAAAAATTCTCCTTCTCTTGTGAGTGATTTGAAGAATTTTTTTGCATATACATATGGTCGTGCAAGTGCATATTTCACTCAATGTGTTTTGTACATGGAAGTCCTAGATACCATACTCAGAAAAGTAGAGGCCTGAAGGTACCCGAAACATTTCTGCTGTTAAATATCCTATTACAATTGGTCCTGTTTAGGAATAGCCTAACCTGGAGTAAAACTAAATGGTTTTATTCCAAATAAAATGTGCATTAATGAAGGGATATCCCTGAAATTTTGGTGAAAATTTGATAAATAAGTAATACACTAACAAAAGAAAACAAGTAAACCACTTAATTGTTTAATGAATAAAATAAAACCTATTTAATGAAATTGATAGTATTTTCCTACTATGGTATAATGTGAAGTATCCAGCAGATTTTAATTTCATATGCTACAATAACTATACAGTTCTGATTAAAACCAAAGTGGGACCAAATTATGAATGTGTTGATAATAATGTTCTCTTCATATGATATCTTATGGTATTTTTTAGTTCCCTAAGGATGTCCCAGAATACATCAGAACTCCCTAGTTACACAATGATGTGTAGAGATTATACATTCTGTGTATCTTGCAAATTAGTGCTTACTAAAAAATACATGAAAGAAGCAAAGAATTAGAATTTAGGAGAAGAGTACTCACTAAATTTGGTGCAAAAGGGAGGGGGGGGAGTCAGGGAGGAAACAACCCCGGGATATGCTTTCTGTAATTTCTTCATGCATTCAACACATATTTTTTGGATCAGTGAAAATGGATGCTTGTTAATTATCTGTTCTCTCTCAAGCCTGAGGTGCACTTTTGCAGGAGACAGCCCTACTGATCAACCGTTTTCCATGCACTGTATTTGGTTACTGATATTTTCTCAACTGAAAAGGAAAATAAAGTAAGATTAGCTTGGTATAACACCTTTGCACTGATTATTTAGTACTGACTAACATTACCAGGGAATAAAAGGTAAATTCAGTGAATGAAAATCACCACCCAAACCTCTGAGGTCCAGGAAACTCTAACTCCTTCCCTTAACTCCTAAGATAGGAAGAGCGCTAAACAGAGAACAAAGCAAGGTCAGCAATTAAATGAAGTGTTTGTGCAAGTTCTGGAGAGGTAGCATAGTATAAGGAACAGCTGCAGTCTCACCAATTAAAAATAACTTAAGGTCATGCTTACTAACCCTACAAAATGGGCTGAAAGACTAATTACTCACATCAGCATACACAAACCTAGATTTTAAAATGGTTGTCTTTACTGCTGTGGCAGCTGCTTTATAGACTATTACATTGTTAAATGGATCAGTATTCCTTTGGTGCTGCGGAAAACCTGACATACACTCATAATTGGAGACTGACCAAGAAGAAATTAAATACAGAACTCATTTAGGTAACTGCTCCCTTTCTTTAAGGACTTCACTGTGAGCTAGTCAACTTCCAGTCAGATAAGGGAATATAATTACCTGTTACTTTTCTGTGTGAGTTATTCCCTGCTATGGGCATAAAAGAGGATGGAGAATGTAGATGTAGTGAATCCATTGCTTTCTCCACAACACCGGCAATCAGAAAACAAATGTAGGGAGAGGAAATATTTAATCAAAGGAAAATCTGTTTTAAGACCAGTCAGTTTTTCAAAGAAACAAACTCAAAGTGATGATGCAGGCAGGAGAAAAAAAACAACCAACTAACTCTTCTCAATATTCACTGGCAACATGCAGAAGAAACAGGCTTAAATTTCTGTCTAGGAGATACAAGAAACACTGCATTTGAAAAGGACACTTTTGCCTTACAGAGGTATTTGAGTTCCTTTAAGAAGTAAAAAAGGAAATCTGGTGAGTTTGATCAACTTAAGTTTCCACAGGGTAGCAAAATCTTTAAAAAATACTAAGCTGTTGCAGGATACAGAAAAGGTGCTTCCCTGAATAAATAGCTAGTTGAAGATAGCAACAGATAGAAATTAAAAGGCAGTTTTCACAAAGTAAGGTCTGAATGCCCACTGAGTTCTGCTGTCAACAATATTTCTAAAATTATGAAGAAAATTGGGTGAATAGGGAGGGGATCATAAAAAGAAGATTGAATGTGAAGAGCTCTAGAAGGACCTCTCAAGACCAGGCAATATGATGGTAGGCGAAATTCAACAATTGTTTTCTATTTAAAAGCACTACTACATGCAAATAGATTCAGAAGCTCTGCCCAAACTTTTTTTTTCCTCTTCAGCTCTTGCTGCATCACCGTAAAGCTAATGTTCCCTGCCAATATATAGAATATGAAGCTACCTCTGGCAAAAAAAAGCCAAACAGATGACCCTTTAAAAACAAGGGTTTCTTTGCTGGCACCCTCAGTCTGATAAACAAACATTTTTCCTTCTATGAGTGCGGACCACTGCCTCTGGGGACAGAGGGACTCCATTTTTACATCATTTTCATATAATCCTGTCCTTCAATTGCTAGGTCTGAGGGCAGCCTTAAAGTGTTGTAGTGGATGCTCAAAATGTGCCTTAAAGTATTATAGTGGAGGCTCAAAAAGGAGAAAAAAACAAATTACAAAAATGAGAAGAAGTATATGAACATAAAACGGTAACTATTTTTCAAAATCTCATAGTTTCCAATACACTAATTACATATTAGAAATATTAATGACATAGAAAAATATGTTCATCTTTTCATTACTGAGTACTCTTAATAAAGAAAACACAATGTTTAAGTGTAAAAATGTAAACATTTAAAAGAATAATTATAGTATAGAGATATATATATATATAGAAATAATTATAAAAATTATTTCAGGAAAGGAAACTCCCCAGTTAAGTTCTTCCTAGTTGAACAGGATAATCTAGCAATGGTAACAGGAAAGGAATGAAGACAGAAAGAAAAACCTAGATCATTTATCTTTAGTGGGAAAACGTTAGTTGCTTAAAATGTTATTTAAATTAAAGATGTAAGTGTGAAACTATTACATTTTAAACAACCTTTTCATCTATAGCTTGATTTAGGCTTGCATAAAACAGCAAGAATTTGAAGCATTCTGATTTCAGTGGTTTGATGCAGAAGGAAGCAGTTGCAATGAATTGTTAAAATTTACTGTAAGCACTTGAATAAATTAATATAGATTTGTTTTGATAGCAGTAGTTGAATTTTGGCAGCAACTATAAGGACATGCTGATTTGCTTCTATAAGAACTAATGCTGATTCATTTGAGATTTTCACAAGACCTTTTATGTAATCTTTCTTGAAGTACTATATTTTTTTCCTCCAATGAAGTATAGTTTATTTTAAGTATGAATGGTTGATGCAATCTGATAAGAACATATGAAATTGAACCTTGGGATTTTTTCTTATATTTTTACATTACTGATAGGTTCCTTGTTTCTTTTAGAACAGAAAGGACAACTGTCAAAGGTGGTTGTGGTGGTGTGTGCCCCCTCACCCCCTTTCTTCATTCCAAACTATGATTTCAGAAATGCTCGTTAGGCCTTGACAAATAACACATGGGCTAAGCTCCTCTTGAGCTTATCGGAAACGCTGTCTGCTCCCAGGAACTGGTGCTATCTAATGAGCTTCTGTTATTTAACAAACAGCTTTGGTAACTTATTTTTCTTGACTGAATAACAACTCAAATGGAACAATAGTTCTGTTATCAAAATTTCAATGAAAGTTACTGGCCCAAACAGTCAGCATGAAAATTTACTATGACTAAAGCAACTCTCTTGCAATCCTATGAACAGCTGTCCTAAGTGAGACCCTTTGGGCTCTTCTAGACCACAGTGGGCACCGACCAGAAGTCTTCCTCTGAGTGGGACACCTCTCAGAGACATAGAACTCTCAAGTTTGCTATACTTGGAGAACTACTGGTGAACAATGATGACAGAGCATGGACTGATACCGCCTTTCCTGGAGCCCTACCCTTCACCCATTGAGAAGATGCAAAGACATCTGACTTGAGTACTTCACTGAATTTGAGGGGGATTTTTTATAGGTATATACTTCATGCATACTCCTTTAGATCTGTGTGCGTGCAAGTGTGAATATGCTATAGAAAATGTATTATGAAGGTTGCTTTTTTGGATTCTTAAGTAAATTAGATTCATAGACATATAAGTGAGTTACTGTTGTGCTTATAATAAATCCTATAGAATCTTCTGTTAAATTGTTTAAATTAGAATTGAAGTGTTGTTAAAACCTTTAGACCTAAACCATTGGTCAAATCTGGGGCTAGGTTTGGCAAGGGGGTCCACTCTGAACCTTGTAACTCAATGGGAGGCTTACCTTCTATTCTTACACTTTCCCATCCTTATGCTTTTCCCATCATGAGCCTCCACACTGATAATTTTTGGTCGCTTTTCCTTTTAGATTGATCAATTTTAGATCTTTGTCTCTATGTACTTTAACCATCTAGCAAGTAGTACAGTGAACCTAGAAAATTAATTTTGTCACTCTTTCACTTTAATATTAAACATGGATTTGCTGATACCTTTTCTGGTGATTTTTTTGAGCCACCTAAGACATTCATTTGGAAACAATGGTCAGAGGGGTTATTCTTTCCACTCTAGCATAAATGAGTAAATATTGAAAATATTGGATCAAAATTGTGATAGTTTTTCCAACACTAGCAATTCAGATAAGTCAATATTACTTTAGAATAGCATTTCCTCCACAGTAAGCCTATGATTATTGTCTTTAGAAATACCAATTACTTTTCAAAAAAAAGCAGGTTATAATTGCATGGTACATGTTATAGAAGACATGAAAACCTAAGCAAACTCATTACTTCACAACTTGAGCTTTCAGCTTGAGATGGTAATGCTGAAAGCTGTTCTCTTTCTCTAGTGAATTATCAAAGAAAGATGTGGAAGACCTCTTCATGACAGACTGTCGGAGTCCAGGATATCGGGACTACACCTCAAATTGCCCTGGAGGGTCTGGGACCCTCTCAGAGAACCCAGGAGGATACAGTCTTTGATCTGTGTCCCTGGGAAAAGCTTCCAACATTGATGGAAAAAGCAAAAGCAACAAAAATATAACTTAGATCATAGTTTAGTTTGTCACAGAAGTGAAACTTGTGGTTTTAGGTTTTGTAGTATAGATATAAAAGAAGATGGAGGATTTTGGGTGTTGCCTTGAGTTCTTTCTTCTTCTTCTTCTTCTTGCTCTTTGTACTGCAGTAGGGCTGGCACATAGACATTGGTAGAATAGATTTGAGATAGAGAAAACGTGTTAGTAACAAGTCAGGATTACTGGTACAGAATTGTAAACATGATATGTAGTATTAGAGTAGTCATTAGAGTCCTTAAAACTTAGAAGCAGTCGCCATTTCACGGCTTTTCGTCCTTTTCGCAGCACACGCTCTGGTGTGTTAAACCCAGGTTAGGGTGACATGCTGAAGTTGTGATAAGAACTTAATAAACAGCAACAAAAACTGAGAAGCTGCGAGTTTTATTCCTTTATCTGGTACTGGACTTTGATAATAAGAAGAAATGCTCGAAAACATGAGCTCGGGTCATCCACAAGTATCTTTAAAAGTGCTCTATCAACAGACTAATACAAATGTAATCTGCTAAATGACAATAACTTTCAAATAGTTTCTAAGCTTTGATGTGAATTTATGCAGACTGTGTGAAGACATCTTAATGAAAGATGACTTAAGTTATCCCTGTACATTAACTAGTAATGATATGTGTTAGAGACCAGCACTAATCATGACTTTCTTGGGTATCAACCAATTCCACACATACAAACACACCACGCACCAAATTTCTGTCACAGAAGCTGAAACTGATGTGAAGAGACTAAGAATGAAGAGAAGATTTAAAGTCACATTTTATATAAAAGAGAATGATTCTGTCAGAAAAATAGCTTCCAAACAGCTATAGTGTACAGACTTCACAGAAAAGAAGCGTATTTTCCCTGGAAAATTATATTTAAAACATACTGCCAATATATAATGATATACAGAGTTTTACAAGGCTGGAACACTGTGATATTTTTCAGACCTAGGTTTCATACTTAGGTTTTTATTCCATACTACTGAAAGCATTAATTTAACTATTGCATAGAAGACATTATTTGTCAAATTGTCACTTCAAGTGTCATTTTGATACGTATAGCAGCTAAGTATTTTTTGGGAAGAGTCAGAATTAAGGAAAAAACAGATTGGGGATGATATTATAGAATCATAGAGAAGTTTGGTTTGGAAGGAACATTTAAAGGTCATCCAGTCCAACCCTCATGTAATATGCAAGGACATCTTCAACTAGATCGGGTTGCTTAGAGCCTCATCCAGCCTAATCATGAATGTTTCCAGGGATGGGACATTCATAGTTTCTTTGGGAAACCTCTTCTAGTGTTTCACTGCCCTTACTGTAAAAAATTTCTTCCTTAAATGCATTTACCCTCTTCTAGTCTAAAACTGTTACCCTTTGTCCTATCACAACAGGCCCTGCTAAAATGTTTGTCTCCACTTTTCTTATAGGCTTCATTCAAGCTTCAGTAAGGTCTTCCCAGAGCCTTCTCTTCTCCAGGCTGAGTAACCCCAACTATCAAAGCCTGCCTTCACAGGAAAGTTGTTCCAGTCCTCTGATCATCTTAGTGGCCCTTCTCTGGACTGTCTCAAACAGGTCCATAGCTTTCCTGTGCTGAGGACCTCAGAGCTGGGTGCAGTGCTTCAGGTGGGGTCTCAAGAGATAAGAGCAGAGAGACAGAATCATCTCCCTTGACCTGCTGGCCATACTGCTTTTGTTGCAGCCCATGATATGGTTGCTTTTCTGGATTGTGAGCTGGGCTCATCTCCAGCTTTTCATCCACCAGCATCCCCAAAGTCCTTCTCAACACAGCTGCTCCAAATCCCTTCATCCCACAGTCTATATTGATAATGGCAGTTGTCCCAACCCAAGAGCAGCACCTTACACTTGCCCTTGCTGAAGCTCTTGAGGTTCCCATAGGCCTGGTTCTTAAGCTTGCACAGGTCTCTCTGAATGGTGTCCTGTTCCTCTGGCCTATCAACTGCACCACTGTTCTGGATTTAAATTTTGTTGGAATTTTTTCTCCATCCCAACCACTCCATGCAGCTCTGGGCTTGGTTGCTGTGTACCTTCTTTCCCCCTCCTCCCTTTGGGACCAGCTCCAGGAGGCCAGAGGTTCTGTTCCATTGTGGCTCCCTCCTGCAGGGTGAGGGGAGTGGGAAAGGCAGTGAAGGGGGGGTAGTGAGGCCACACTGCTATGCATGGCTGGGCCAATCTCAGGTGGAGGAGTAAGGTATTGTGGGAAAATGGGGAATGTAAAAGTGCAGGCAAGAGAGACCCTCCCCTCTCTTTCTTGGGTTGGCTGCTGCTGGCACACAACCGACTTGGTGGAATGGGGTGTGTCCTGCTGCCCCACTTGCAAGCCTCTCGAGCCCATCCTCTTTGCCATGCAGCCCCATGCTCAGCTTTGCCATCTCTTTAGTGTTTACCACAGCTCACAGGAGGTCCCGGGTCACTCTCAATTCTAGGCCAACCTGTGCTGTTATCCAGTATCAGTGTATCACTCCTATGCAGCACCGTGACTCACAGGAGGTCCCGGGTCACTCTCAATTCTAGGCCAACCTGTGCTGTTATCCAGTATCAGTGTATCACTTCTATGCAGCACCATGAGCCTGTATCGCTACTCTGCAGACTGCCATCACCTCCGGAACCTGCCCCAGACATTGGGCAGATGCTGTTTGTGAAGGGGCTTCTTTTCCCCTCCCTCCACTTCAAGGAACACTGAGAGACCCTTCCTTGCACTGCCTGCAGAAGGGCCTCAGATGCCTCTGCCATTGTCATGGCCACCACTGTTGTGGCTGTGGGACCCCTCACTGGGTCGCAGCTCCCGCTTTGTCTCCCAAGTCTGTGCTGGTGCCTCCTGCTGGCCAGAGTTAGAACTGCCCTGAACGGGAGAGGTGTTCTCTGAGTGCGAGTTCGGGTTGTTCTTAAGTTGTTGCTTTGTGTTCTGTGTTTTATCACATATACATATGTATATATATTATATGTATATATATATATAATAAAGAGCTGTTGTTTCTTTTTCTATATTTTGCTGAGAGTCTCTTGATTTCAAATTTAAATGGCACAATTGTCTTAAAACCAATATAACCACTCATCTTAGTGTCCTCTGTAGAATTCCTGAGAATGCACTCAATTTCACTGTCTATGTAATTGATAAAGGTATTAAACAACGCTAGTCCCAATTTGGGTCTCTGAGGGACACTAATTGATACTGTTTTTCATGTGGACATTTAGCTTTGATCACTGTCCTCTGGATGTGGGCATCCAACCAATTTCTTATCCACTGAACCGTGTACCCAATGAATCCATCTCCCTCCAATTTAGACAGAAGGATGTTGTGGGGGACTGTGTCAAAGGCTGCATACAAGTCCAGAAAAATTACATCTGTAATCCTTCCCTTGTCTGCTACTGTAGTGTTGTGGTTTTAAGTAGCCAGAGTTTTTTATTAGCTGGGGGGACTAGGAGAGAGGCTTCTTTAAGAAGCTGCTGGAGTTTTTCTCTGCTCTAAGTTAGCTCAAGGTCAACTGCTAACGCCCCTGTGATAACATATTTAAGAAGGAGAAGGAAAAAAAAGCTGGGCAGAACATCATGGCGGCTTGAGAGAAAGGAAGGTGGGAAGTTTGATTAACACCAAGGTCAGAGAGAGAAGAAAGAGAAGATGCCTTAAACACTGGAATAGGGCCTCAGCAATCTGTGAGGACCCATAGGGGCAAAGATTCTTTTTTTCCTGTGAACTCGTGGAAAGACTGGAAGACTCCACGCTGGAACATAGAAGTGCTGGAAAAGAGAGGCTGTGATCCTGTGGGACTTTGATGTCTGTGTTTGGAGCAGGGGGGCCTGATGGAGTCCTGTAGGCTGTGAGAAGAGATGCTGAAGCAGCAGAGCAGCATTTCTTGGGAGGACTGGTGGCCCGTGAGAGTCTACACTGAAGCAGCCAAGCAGCACGTGAATGACTGCACCTATGGTAAAGTGACTTATGTGACAACAATACCTGGAAAGCTGTTGTCAGTATAATAAAAAGACCCCATGAGGAAAAGCTGGGGTGGGACTCTGTCTCTCTTCTGAACAGCAGCAAAGACCACGTCTGACTGTAACCCCCCCCCCACACACCTGCCTTCCCAAGCTGCTGGGGGAAGGTGAAGGATCTTAAAAGGGAGGGGTGGGGGGAGAAAGGTGTCTGTAACATCTATCAAACTTCCCACTCTTAAACTCTTAAGTTCTGATTTTAGTAGTAGTTAATACTTAATATTCTAAGTTAGAGCCTGTTTTGCTTGTGAAATAGTTAATAAACAGTTGCTTGTAATCCTTATCACAAAAGTCAAGGGGTTTTTTTCCTTCTCTGAGAAATTTTAGATATATGTGTGGGCTCTCGGCTTTTAGCCAGAGTCAAACCATGACATGTAGTCACTCCATCATAGAAGGCCACTAGGTTAGTTGGGCAGGACTTTCCCTTGGTGAAGCTGTGCTGGCTGTCTCAAATTACCTTTCTCTTCTAGGAGGTTCTGTTTCATGATCTTCCCAGGCACAGAGATGAGATTGACGGGGCAGTAGTTTCCAAGGTTGTCCCTTTTTAAAGGGTCTACCCTTTTTAAAGATGAGTACAGTTTTTCCTTTTTTCCAGTCACCAGGGTTCTCAACAAACTGCCATGACTTTTCAAATATCCTGGATAGTGTCTTGGCTATTCCTTCTGGGACTCTGGGATGCGTCTCATCAGGTCCAATAAACTTAAGTACATTCAGGTTCCTCAGGTGGTTATGAATCTCATCTTCTTTTACAGTGTGAGGGACTTTGTTCCCCTAGTTCTCATTTTGTAGTCCACTCACTCAAGAGTTGTAGGAAGAGAGCTTGCCAGCGAAGATTGAGGCAAAAATTTATTGAGTACCTCAGCTTTCTCTTCATCTGTTTGCCAGCCTTGCTTATCAAGGCTGGGGGTAGGGGAGTTGATGTTGGTGGTCATGTGCCTTTTCTTTGACCTTCCATTGCTGGCTTTCTGCAACAATACATTTTCCTAGATTTCCTTAACCACTTGGTTTTTCATGGGTCAATCAGAGTAGCAACACCAATTATTTTCTTTTCCAAGAACAGTTATGCTATGGTTTTAAAAATCTCTTAACAGCTCCTGTCTACTAATTCATGTAGGTATGACTGACTTTAAAATAGATCTGTTCTCCAAAATATAAGTCTGTGAGTTCTATATTTATGTTTATATTGATATTTATCCAGATCAGGTGCCACTGACAATTTCTCCTCTGCCATTTTAGAGAGTGGATCTTTCTGAGAATAAGAATCACCTGGTTCAACTGCCTTAGTGATAAGGGAAGATGATAATTCAAAAATTGTCAGTTGTCTCACAAAAAATTCTCCTCTTTCCTCCCTGTCAAACCCCAAAACACCCAACATGCACATCTAATTGGAATGGGCTGGAATTTTTTTCCCCCACCATGAATGTCATAAGAATCCCACTCAGATTACTTAATTCAGAGCAAGAACAATACCATCTCTACCAGTAATAAAAGTTACTTGAGCATTTCAGTCTTGCTTTTAATCAGACTGTAGAGCCTGAATAAATAACTGGAATTTATGATCTCATTTATTACTTGGTCTGTTTCTTTGTGTGAATAAAAAACTCTCTGCTCTAAACTGTATCAATCTCAACCTTCAGAAGGAGGGAAACCCTTTGAACTACAAGTTTCCATGAAGCCCCTCTTTGGTGGAACACTAAGCCCCAGCTGCATCAGAGCCATCAAAAAAAGGATAAGCCCAAGCAATGCCATTGCTCTTTTAAACACTTCAGTGGCAAACCCAGACTCTAGACTCCCAATTAGGACGACCTCTGTGCAACAGATATCCTTCCAAGATAACTGTGGCGGGTTACTGACTTTGAAGGCCCAAGACATCAGGCATTAATATTTTGCTAGTAAAATGAAAACAAATATGACAAAAACCAAAAACAAAACATGGAAGAACATTGAAAGTAAAAACAAAACTTCCAATCAATATGGAATATGTTGTCTTACCTCTCCTTTTTTTGTTTGTTTGGTTGGTTGGTTTTTGTTCCCTCATTATGGATCATTTCTTTCATCATTTACTTCAATTTTTTTCTTAGTTTATGCTTATGATGAAATTTATGTCACTTAGGATTTTCTAATCAAATGTCCAGTCTTATTATCCATTAAATTTCCCAGTATAATTAGCCAGGAAAAGTCACTTCCAAAGAGCAATTCATCTCCTGACAAGATGAGAATGTTCCTCAAGTCTAAATTTGCTCCACTAGTTACCACACTGAGGCTTTAGCTTTTTCACTTCAGCTAATTCACATTAGTACTAATGCAGTCTTGCCATCGCTTCTCCCCCCTTGCTCCCATCTCCTCCCTTCAGCCAATAAACTGATCGGAGGAAACAGATCAGCAGAGAACAAACCACTGGCACAACTGTGTGGGGGATATGGCAGCCTGAGTTTTGCTTAGATTTTAAACCACTGATTTTCACTTATAAACTAACTCTAGTTCTTGAAAATCTATCCAGACCAGGTCCTGAAAGTACCCAATCTCTTCAGATCACCAGAAGTATTTATTCTAGGCTGGTAAGCATTCTTTTGACAAATTTTTTTGAATGTTCATTTTCCAGACAACTGTGAAGTAGTGGCTAATTCTGCTTTAATCTGCTCATGGTACTTGCTACTTGCCTCTACAACTGAAAACATATCCAAACTGTTAGTATTAATCATTTGCTGAAGTAGAATAACTTTCTGACTGCCTGTAAAAATAATGGTGTTCATACATTGTTTCAGTATACAATTTGTAGCATAAATTGTAGCCAGTTATTTTACTGATATTATAGACAAATAAGACTATCAGGGAAGTCCAGCATTCCACCTTGTTATGCATTGAGATGTCACTACTAATGCTGCAAGATATTTGTTGCTTTATTGATTCTAAGAGGTTTTAACTCCAGAGAAATGTTTTTGAGGCATTTCCATAGATATGAGAACAAAGTAACAGATAATTTTTGATGGAATAAATTATCTACAACATGAGCAATACTTTACAAATTTTTGCCTCTCCAGAGGCTTGTCATCATAGATGAGATTACTAACAACTGTAGATATTAATTTCAAGTGAAAGAAAGGGGCTTTCTTTTTTAGTGATAAAGTCAAGGTAGTCTAGTCTGCAAGACTAACAGCACTAGCAATAGAAGTAGCAATCCTAAAAAAAGGTAAATATGTCTACAAATAAACCCACACAAAACAGAATTGCACATCCCCCCATTCCTCTCAATACTCTTACTGTCAATATACAGATCTCGATTCAAAAAAATGTAGATTCATTAAGAACTTGAGAACATTGTCTGAACAGATCATGACTGCTGCAAGATGTGCAGCAGTGGTCACATCTGTGACCCAGATGCACTGGTTTTGGCCGGGGTAAAACTAATTTTCTTCACAGTGGCTAGCATGGGGCTGTGTTTTGGATTTGTGCTGAACAAAGTGATGATATTATAGAGATGTTTTTCCTATTACTGAGCAGTGCTTACACATAACCAAAGACTTTTCTGCTTTTCGTACTGCCACATTGCTGAGGAAATGGGATGCACGAAAAATTGTGAGGAGACACAGCCAGAACAGGTGACCCGAGCTGAGCAAAGTAATATTCCAGATCATTTGACATCATGCTCAGTATATAAAAGGAGGAGAAGGAGATAGGTGATTGTTTGGAGTGATGGAGTTTATCTCCCCAAGTCACAGTTACATATGTTGAGGCCCTTCTTTTCTAAGGATGGCTGAACATCTGCCTGCCCATGGGAAAGAGTGAATGAATTCATTGTTTCAGTTGCATGTGCAGTTTTTCATTACCTGTTAAACTGTCCTTATCTCAACTCATGAGTTCTCTTGCTTTCATCCTTTGGATTCTCTCCTTAACTCCACTGGTGTGGAAGTGAGCAACCTACTGTGTGGTAGTTGGTTGCTGGCTGTGGTTAAACATGACAGTCCTTTTTGCCACCAAATGAGGTAAAAAGTGTTTGAGATAATGACTTATGTCTAATCTAACTTTGTCTCAAAGCCTTAATTAGGCTGCCTTACCTAAGCTATCTTTGTGGTTGTATCCTTAAAACATCTTCTTTTTCTGCTACACATGGATGACTGTCATACATGATTCAGAGTTTCATCTCAGAAAAGAAGCAAATTTTGTCAACTAATAACCCGAAGTCCCTTCTTCAACTTTATACTATGAAAATCAAATTATTTCTGCATTTGTGAATATGCAGATGTTGGCTAATATGTAAAAATGAGAAGCTCAAGTTTGATTTAATGATCTTACACCAGCTTTCACCATCCATAAGGAATGCTCATAGAATATTACTTTTCACCTACAGTTAGATAAAGCAATTTAGACTCACATTATTGCAAAAAAAAAATATTCAAGTAATGCTACTTTCCTTCTTTTCTGAGAAGGAGAAAACTATATATAAATTGAAATTATTTGAAAGACCCTTACAAAAAAGTATATGGGATAGATTTTTTTTTTCCTATCACTATTCCTTATTAACCATTTTTGTCTACATCATAATTGTTTAAATGATAAATGGAATTAACACTGAATTCTAAGTGTTAAAGATTCTAAGAATCTTTCTTCTTCTGATTAGTTTGTCTCATACCTAACCTCTGTAAAGATAAGTAAATACTAGATCTTGCTTTCCTAACAGGTAGCAGAGATAAATGAAACTCTGAAGTGTTTGGGCTTAATGTCATATTGTATATGCAAACCCTTCACAAAGAAGACGCAGATGAAATCATCGTAGGAAACTAAACCTACCCAAGAGCAGGTGGAGTAGGATTGAGGCATATCTCTTATGCAGGATGTGGAAAATATACAATTTATGCTACAATCTTTCCTCACTTTAGGATGTTTCTTCAATAAACCTACATATTTTGGTATCTATCTCTCTGGAAACAACCCTTCTATTAGAAGACACTTTTGTATACTGCCACAAATGGGAGAACATGTTCTTCACGGTCAAAACACCTCCTACAATCATCTTTTAGCTCACGAATATAAAAATGGTAGAAAATGAATGTAGCCTCTAAGGAAGTGATCAGAATGAAGAAAATTATCAAATCATATGTTTACTGTTTGTCATATGTTTATGAATAGAAATGTGAAAGAAGCAGCTGTAAGTAAAAAGTAAAAGTAAAAAGATGGGAAGATATTTAAAATATTTTAGTTTGCATTTATTAAATAAAAATCCAGTAAAACCTATTGAAAGTTGAAGGTCTATTTTGAACATGTTCTGTATAAGCATTCTGATATCAAGGTCTTTTCTTTTTTTTAATCCATCCTGTAAAAACTTTGTGTTTGTGGCTTAGCTTTCCTGGTTGAACATGCACCTTTCCAAATTTCTGTGTTCTGCATATACATCCTGCTAAAGATTAAGTTGAATTCAGTGAGAATCTTTCAGTGATTCAGGGATTAGGGGTGCTGTCAACTTTTTGTGCCTAGGTCAGGGTGTGAGGCCTGAAAACATCTAAATGTTAACTGAAAACTGATTTCTGGATTACTGAAACACAAGAATACAAATTTAAAGGAATACAAAACAAAACGCTCTCCTCTCTAGAAAGGGGTGACAAGGATATTGGATGAAGTTAAAAATCCAGTAAAAAGTTCACAGCAACTATGGGTTGGTCTTGTAACCATGACAACAGGGTGTAACGGAGCAGGTCCCCAGAAACAGAATGCCATAAACCCTTATTTGAGAACTAATTGTTCTAACAGATTCAAGCAGAAACTGTAATAGAGTATAAGGTTAAATAATAACTTGATGATAGGTGATAGTACAAAAACATAACCTATAGTTACCATAGAAGATTACAATACTAAAATAACACACCCCCAGGGGAATTTGTATATGTAAATTATAGTATAATGAATTGGACCAAGATCAGCATTAGAACTTTTGTCATAGGCGTGAGTGACCAAGCATCAGTGTCCAATTACTTGTGTTTTTGTAAGAAGGCTGCTTTAGGGACAACCAGAATATAGTGTAGGGGGCTAGACTAAACCACAAAAATAGATATGGAGGAAACTGTACTGTCTCAATAAACCAATTGTGTTTTTGAAAGGCACTTTCTTTTTTTCACTTACCACTTTCATATTTCTTGCAGAGAATGATGTGGGGTGAAAGAGTTATTATATTACCACAAGTCTAATATTTCTGCAGGACAAGTCAGGTGATGTTCCAAACCCTTTCTATTTGAATGCTCAAATAACTTGCTCTTTTGTCCCTTTGTCTGACTAGAGAGTTGTTCTTTATGTGTCCCTTCAATGCAAAAAAACTCTTCATTCCTCCCAAAGCTTCCCCATAGTTTGTTTACCACATATCTCTGAGTTTTAGTTTTATTTCTGCTTTGACTCTCCTAACTATTATAACGTTATCATTACCTTCAGTTCTTCCCTCATTTATTCTTTTTTCTCCATTTCCATGTCCACTAGCACAGACCCTCTGTAACAGCCAAGCTGCTGAGTTGTCCTTGCTTGTTCTATCTCAGCCACCTCCATCATTGACAGAACCCATGACAGTACACCAGCAGGCACCTACTTCTTCCCGGGCACCACAGCTAGTGCACACCAATCTTCTTCCAAACCAGAGCACTGGACTTATGCTCTGAAAGGCATTTGTACTGGGTCTATCCGAGCCCCAGCAGCCTTAGCAGTGCTAGGAGATAACACTCCACTGTTTTGACTGTTGTGAGGGAGAGGCAGAGGGGACACAAGCAGATCGGGTGACCCAGACTGACCAAAGGGATATTCCAGACCATATGACATCAGCTCAGATATAAAAGAACAGCAGGGGTGGGGGCACGGGGTTGTCTCCGATGGCTGCCTGCTGAAGGGACAACCAACGCGCAGGGCCCTGCTTCTCAGGACGCGACCTGACCTCGTGGAATGGGAAGTAGAGATTAGATTCTCCTTTGCTTTGCTTCCTGCGTGTGCAAAATTTTTTTTCGCTTGTATTAAACTGCCTTATTTTAACACCCATAAGTTGCTGTCATCTTATTGGTAAAGGGAAGGGGCGAGAGACTGTCCGGGTACTTGGCACCCAGCCAGGGTCAACCTGTCACAGAACCTTCGGGCACAGCTGGAACAACCTTCTCAAATTGTTTCCTGAGGACAGAAAGAATGACACACACAGGGAAAAACAGAATATTTTTTAATAGTCCCTCCTTCCTTTCTTATCAGTTAATTGAAGTGCCATACATACCACTTTGCAGCAGTTTTGGGTCCCTTTTGGCTCAATGTAGACATACAGGTCATCAGACTTTGCTCCTTACTCTTTCCTGCCACTGTTTGGCCACTGCTAAGAAAATAAAAAATAGTAGCTAGACATTTACTGCTTCTATCCCATTTTCTCATTCTCATAGAAGGCCATGCAAAGAGACCACTGAATATTTACTTTCTTCCAGGATATATATGCTGAACCACAGTCTGGTCTGGTACACTTAGTATTGGAGTGTATCACAAAGGATTTATGACAATACATTTTAATTAATCACTTTCCAGAATTTCAGCTGGAATTAATACTACACACAGCCAAATTCAGAATTGTTTTTGCATCAAGTATGCCAATATAGTATTTTTCCCTCAGTCAGTCTTTGAAAGCTATATGAATTTTTGCCAAGGTGATTCATTTTATCCAGACCTTTAATTATATTTGGGCAATTAAGGAGAGAGGTGGGAGCAGTTCAACAAGTCAAGAGGATTTTACAAATAAAAATTTGTCTAGTATAATGGAAAGCGTTAGCTATGAAGTAAAATTATATGAATAGAGAGATAATGTTTGCTGAAGAAAAATAAAACCAAAACCTGACCTTTCTGCAATTATGCAGGTTGATTTGCTGGATGAGAAAAATGCAGAAGCTGAAACATAACAGGAAAGTGAATCCAGAGTCACAAAATCCAAGCATACATAACTAGTAGGTAAATTCTGCTACTCCAAGACAGCAGATACTGTACCTTGAGCCCACTAGATACAGAGAGACCATACTGTCTTTAATTCACGCTGTCTTTAATTTCAGATTATTAATTTTCCATTATGCTAATTTTCCCAGGTTGCCGTTACATAGTGCACTACACTACATTTGGTAAGGATGATCAAGGACTTTTGGTTTAAGTTAACATAGGACTGAACTACAGTTTAAACTATATTTATGTTTTTGTTTGCTCTGCTATTTATTCTACTAACAAAATATCTGTGTGGTGAAAACATCATGAGTTTTTTACTATACCAAACTTTATCTTTGTCAAGAATTAATATACAGTCCCTATTGAAAGAAATCAGAACAGAACTCTGTACAGAGTGAGCCATACATTCTTTAGGAAAGAAAAGTAGTACTAAAAATCAGCAGTTGTTTAGATTTACAGAGGATGCACAATTTTATGTTTGTCTTTTAAAAGATGAAACATGAATAATCACCACTTATTTTTCTTTCAAACACTTTGTAAACAGAAAATCAGTCTCTACATAGTACTCCAAATAAGCAATGCTCGAATAACAATTCATTTCCTTAACTTTATTGATACAGCACCACAAATCGAGTGTAACGTTGTCAAAACGACCTGAGAAAACTTTTTATATTTCTTTTTCCAATGTTGTGAGTGGTGATTCTCCATGTTTTGCTGGAACCATTCATTTTCACCAGAAGACAGTTGAAGGCAAATCTAATCATTTTCTGAGTCATATTTAAAACAACTACGAGACTGATTTTCCATTGTCTTGAAGAGTGTACAGTCATTTAGATGGTGCAGAATGGTCCCAGTTCAGCAATCTACTTAAAATATACGCCTGACTAAGTGTGTGAATTGTTCCATTGATTTCAAAGGGAGTACGTACATCTTTAAGGTTAGGCACACTGAATCGGAGCTGGAGCATGGTTCAGACTCTCTCCAGCCTGGATACTGGCTACTTCACACCTGCCTATTAGTAACACCTGCCTAGGTTTAGTGAAAGGGTGACCAGGCTTTAACCCAACCTACAATGGGCTGCCAGACAGATGCAAGGCTGTTTCAGACAGATAAACACCATTACTTTAACAGGTGAGGAATGTACATGCTAACTCATCCCTATATAACATAATTGTATAAAACCTCTAAATGCACAAAATTGTGCAAAACTAATCAGGTAAAGGTGTCAGCTAAATAAATATCAGAACAAAAGAAAATTACATTATTTTACATGTAATTAATAGTGTACCATGAGAATTATTAGTAAGATGCAGAAACACTTCAAATATGACTAATCATAGATTATATCTTTGGAATACTGTTTCCCTGTTCAGAGCTGGATTATTCTGTTTCTACAACCAAGGTCCCTGGGCATGCTAAAGCTACATACCATTGTGTACCTTAAACAGACTGAATTGTGTATCAGATTGTTTTGTATTATAAATTTGTATATAATCAGCTGTGTTCACTAAATTTAGATGTTAATAATTCTTACTAGATCTACACAAAGAGCAAACACCAATAAGGAGTTGGTAGATGAAGTAAGTTTAAAGGTATTCTAACAACTGAATCTCTGCTAAGCAATACGAATGGCATTTTACAGTTTGATTTGCACTATAGGTCGTTACATTTCTTTTAGTTTCTTTTTATAGGTTCTTCAATTTTATTTCATATAAAACAGGACACAGCAGCTGTTAAAACAAAACTGCATGCAATTTCTGACTTTTTTTTTTATTAACTTCTATTATTCTTGCAAACAGGGAACATTTTAGGGTTCTAGGTACACAAATGATGTCTTAAATAGAAGTTCTCTTTACCTCTCCACATCATGAAGTTGCAGTAGTATACACAGATCTATCAAATAGCTTTGACATTCCCATCTCTTGTAATATTGTTCCCCATGACCCCATCTTTCTTCCATCACTTGTTCCACCATGCAAAGATATTTTGCTGCTTTTTATGTCATCATCTCAGCCCCCAGGACTGAAAAACAGAGAACCATATGTCGGCTGTGGATTGTCTAGGGAAGGATCTCTGCCTCCATCTATTGGTGAACTGCTGGAAGAGAACAAGAAGGCCTTACTCATTTCCCTGCTTCCCCTATTTTCAGTGGGAGTTTTCTGCAAAAAAGTCCTCTGGGCCCATAGTTACCCTTATGCCTACACCTGTGAAGAAAAATCCATAGAAAAGTGAAATGAACATGCAGGAAGACCGTCTGAGTCACTTGGCTGTGGTCTCCATCTACTGTGTACTAGATCAACCAACCTTATGTCCAGGCAGGCAGTATCAATCCAAAATCGTCAAATGGCACAATCCAGTCACCAGTGTTGCTGAGGGACACCAGGCAGTGTCCCTGGGACCAAAATCACAACTAAAGGCAACGGCATAGCAAGTTACCACACAGAGACAACAAATACCACTTACAATATGCTTCTAAATGTAACAGTCTGCCAAGAGACAGACACAAAGCAATGTTCTACATAGACCTACCTCAAGATATTTCAAGCAGAATAACCAGAGGAATTAAATACTCCTGAAGTTTTAAGTGGGAGGACAAGTCAGTGCATTGAATTCAAGAACTGATAGGCATTTAAGCCTAAACCTTCTTGTTCAAACCTTACACCAATGTAGCACCGGCACATGTGAAATCAAAAGATTAATAATATTTATTTCGTAGTAAAACACAGTTACTTCATTACATGTTGCCTTTTCTCATATTGACTCTTTTCTTCGGACGTATTATGCTCTCTTAGCAACATTTACCCTCTTATTATTTCTCTATTAATTTTCTTAAATATCTCTTCTTTTTATGTCTCTTCTCCATATTCAGCTTTATTTATTCTACTTCAATTACTATTATCTCATCTCCATTAATATTTCCCTCAATCTTGTAACCCCTTGCCTATCAATGTGTTTGCTCCCCTCTGTTCATATCTTTTGTTTTCCTCTTCTTGGCATTACTTATCTTCTGTTTCAAGAGTGTCCCTTCCTGTCTTTTCTCCTTTGAATCCTTCCCAATATATCTTCACTTGATGGTTCCCCATGATTACTTCAAACTGTCACCCTCAAGAACAGTGAAAATCTTTTTCTATTGCCAGCAAAAGGACTCTCTCAAAAACCTTCATGTGGTATATGGATCTGTATTCAAGCTAGTACTACATACTAAATTAGTCAGAACATTCCTACCATCTGTTCAGAGTAGCTGTAAAGAGTTGCACAGACGCTGGTTTCTCTGCACAACAACAAATTTTATTGATCTTAGTAACCCCAGAGACTACACTACACAGTGAGCACCATCTACTGGCATCCAATTATTTATACATGTGTGTAGATATAAAGCATTCGTCTATTCCTGAAGCTAAAAAACCATTAATCTTTAAAGAATCATATTTTTTTAGTAGATCTGCAATTATTTTTCTGTTCAGTTCACTGCATGGTAAGAACTACATTTCTGGCTTGAAGGGATAAAAATCTTAGATGTTTAAAGTATGTTATTTTAAATTAATATAAACACTCGCATAATTTAACACACACAATATTTAGATAAATACATATACAAACACACACATATTAATGGTAATCTTGGCTTTAAATCATCTCTTTTATCTTAGGAAGGCAAACTAAAGGAAAACAAAAGTGCTTAATCTCACAATAATAACTTCAGATATTGCAGCAAGAATATATTTTATTGATGTTCTGAAAATCTCTTACTACAGAAAGACTCTGAACAGAGAGATATTTTGAAATATGAATTTAATTTGGACAAGTATTTGGTACATATACATCAAAGGAAGTGCTGGACAGGAGTTTTCTAATAAGAATGATTTTGTAAGAAATGCACTTTTCACAAGCTCAGAATGTTCTGAAGAAAGCTTTGATTTTCTTCTAAGCTTTATACTTTCTGTGAGTAAAAAGCACAAGGAATCTCTGTTATTTCATTTTCTTCTGATCTAAATCATACTATTTCATACCATTCAATTAGCATGGTTTAACATCAAACTGACTTCATTATATCATAGGAGTGGTATAGTTCGAATTTGACGATGTTTGAGGTCTGTTTATTCTCTGTTGCTATTGTTGCACTCTGCAGACAGTTGGTTCAATAGTAGAAATATACAAGAGTTTTAGTCCATTTTACCTAGTGGAAAAGTTAGAAAAATCTCCCATTTAGATCCTATGCTTTTTAGAATATATAGTTTGCACAGAATAAGGACTTCCCTCACTTTCAATTTCTTTCATAAGGAAGACTGTCTGGGCTATGTCTATATACATGAGCTAATTGTGTGTGCCCAGAAACTTTTGCTAACTCAAGCAGCATTGAGTATCTTGCTTGATCTACGGTATTCAAAAACTATGATCAAATTCTCTTATTCTCCAACCTAAGTATTGCTGCAGGAAGTGGAGCATTGGGAATGGCCCTTGGAGTGATGTAAACCTGAAGAAACTGTGCCAAGAAACTGTTTGGGATGAGCTATTTTACATTTGGGGAACATAGGTACAGTTTAATGGAATAGATAATCATATTCCAGTGCCAAGAAGTGCTTGTTGACTCTGATTAATCTACTAGACACTGCCTTAGGGGTTTAAAAAGTGAAACTAATCTTAGTGACAGGCTGATTGAGATGTACTTCTCAAAGATGCATATTATGCCACAGGAAACCTGAAACCTCACAAAAGGTGCACTGATTGTCTCATTTGAGGTACATAATGGGAGATCTACAGGGCTGCTATTCAGTGTTAAGGAAAAATTACATCATTGTGCTTGACATCATTGACATATATATGCCAATCTTGAAACTAATTCAGAGCAGTGACTCTGGACTGTTTAAATATGCATCACAAAAGATATATTCTCCTGATATTCACCACCAGTTAAACTGTGAACTTTAACCTATTTCAGCATATCGCCTGATATTAAGAGATAATAACAATATCAAACCAATCCTGTGAAAATTCTGGTAATAACACATAGGCTTAATTAAATACTTTTACATATTTTTAAATGGGTAACAGCCCTGTAATATATCTATAACCTTAAATTTGACAAAAGAATCTTATGTATTTTAATGTAATATCTCATCCAGAGCAATAAAGGCCACAGTTTGGAAGTAAAATCAAAAAAACACAGTGGCACCATAGCTATTGCCTAGCTTTTTCAACATTTGTTTCTAGAAGAAGACTGTATGTCCCGAGCAAAGGTTAGGTTTCCACCTTAAATGCCAGTTACTTATGGAACCCTGAAAGACTTCTGTGGAACAATATGCACAAGGACACTTAGACTAGCCCCATGTTACCCTTACAGATGTAGTCTTACATTTATTCTTCCCCTTAGAATTGAGATAACAAGTTAAGCTTACATCTTGACACACTATCCTCACTGAAGTTCCCTCAATATTATAGAAACCATGCTGGGGCCTCTGGGGAATTAGACAAAGGGATACCAACAGTTGAAGAAATAGGGCTCATCACATGAGCTTAGTTTTGGAAGTCTGCTTTGTCCTCCATGTTCTGTCTTACTCTTCTTCCTCTCAGAGCGAGTCTCCTTTATGGACACATCTCTTGTGAATTACAATACATCTCACGAGAGCACATAGCTGTCTCAAGAACTTCTTATTCTCTTGCCAATTAGAGTAAAGCCCAATTAGCCTCTTCCAAGTAATCCTTTGGTCTTCATGTTCTTAGGTCTTTTTACATTCTTTTACAGTGTTACAAGGACTCTGTGGTCCTAAAATTAGAGAATTCATAAATCATTCGTATACTCGAGGCCTCTTCTGGGGTCAAATCTCACTTATGCTTTTTCATCAACTTAAGGTTGAGAGAGCTAGATTTAACAAGTGACAGCCACAAATATAAAATATTCTTTTAAGCAAAATATTTTGTTGATCCAAAAAGCCATTTAATTGTACTGCATTATACCGGATGAATGCAAATGCATTATCAAAAATGGTACTGAGCTTTAGTACTGAATTTATATACAGTTGTATTTACTTGTGCTAAATGTAATTAAGAGCCTTCATTTTCAATTTTAAGTTTACAAAAGGAAAACACAAATTATATATATTTTTTTACCATACCATGCCTTTCTCAATTAGCTAGTGAGAATAAACCTTTCTCACACTGAAGATTCTCCTTCCATGCTTTCACATAAGACTTTATGTGTGCGTTGAAATTGATTTGTGCATGCACTTCAAAGCTCTGGCAAGGCACATTTTAAAAATTGCAATAGAATATACATCAATATTTAAACACATTAGATACTCTTGAACTTTTACCTTGAGCAGTTTTTTCAATTTGCATAAAAATGTATTTCTTTAAAGGCTGAGAAAAGACTGGAACATGAAGATACGCACTCTAAAAACAGCACGCTCAATGATTACTTTAAGGAATATTTTAGCTAGATAAAAAGTTTCAAGTTCAGGACTTGAACTAAATGGAATATTAACAGCAAGTGCCTCAGTAAGTGTAATACATACAAGAAGCAGAAAGCATTATTTTTACAAAAGTTTAGCCTTCTAAATTCTCACAAAATGTTTGGCAACATTGCAAATATTTTAATTTGAAAACTGCATTTTGCACTTTTCTTTCAAAGTTTCTGTGTGAAGAAACAGCATTTCTGTGAATATTAAAAATTAAAATCAGCTGAAAAGCCCTCCACCTGCACTCCAGGGGCCCCATTGCCTTAGCTAATGAAGTGTCCTAATGCTCAGGTATCTTGATGAGGATTGAGATGTCTAGAATCAAGAACCTAAATTCTACTCGTAACACTACCTCTTGCCAAAATTATGCAGTCTACTCCTGGCACTTGCTTGCTCTTTTTTAATCTACACATTGTCATCTTCACTTGGACTGAAGTGGCTCTGGAGATGCTAGATTTATGTGGATTGACACTGTAGAGGTAATTTCTTGGGAGTCTCAGACAGAACATGAGAATCAAAAAGGCGTCACCCATAAGAAATGACTGCAAAATTCAATATTACTTGATTACTTGATGTAAAATTCTCATGTAGCTTCACAAAACAAAAATATATGTAGCACCAGGCATATATTGTTAAAAGGGAGAAGCTGACTACTTTTTGTAAGACTATTTTTACAGCTACAATCATTCCAAATCGCCCCCAATTTTTATTGCCAATATACTCAGCAAGAAACTTGCTTCCTGTTGGAAGTTATGAGATATCACTACCACAGGTACTTTCTACTACCTCAAGACTGATAATATAGATTCTAAGTTTTATTTTCAATAAACTAAAGACAGACACTGATTTAACTTGTACATTTCACAAATCCACAGAAGACAGTAATTTTATGTCACTACTGATGCATGCACACTTGAGATGTACCTGGAAAAGAGTCAATATAAGAATCACAATTAAAAAACCAGTAACGTTACTGAGTAGTATTGACAACATTAAACTGTGCTTAAATCACACTATGAAGCTTCTACACAGTGACGAAAACTGACTGCAGTTTAGAATAAGGACCTTAGACAATACAATGCCAGATGCATGTAATCTACAGGTCAAGATGTAGTAACAAGATGTACAATGTCTGAGTGCCCCTTAGCCTCTCAGGGTAGTGACATTAGAAATTAACCTAACACCAGCAATTGTCTGTAAACTGGCAACAGCATTGTATCATTTTATCTTGATATTGTGCTGTTGGGAGAATAGTGTTATTAGGTAAAGGATTAAAAGTTATATTCTAACTCGCAAAAATGTAAACCAAACAAAACGTAAAACGAAGAGAAATCATTCTTTCTATTCAAATACATTGCTTAAAATACAATTACTCTCAGGCTTGCAAATCAGCTAGAGGACATCCCAGATTATTCTATGGTAAATTAAGGTCCGTACTCCATAATAAAAATAAGTACATGAGACTAATGGACACCTTAAAACCAGATTATTTTATTATTATTATTTGGTTTAGTGACTAGTCTAATTTTGCATAGCATGAAATTCAGATTTACTTCTTTGATCTAGAGGTCTGTTATCTCATCACAGAAGCTGGATGCAGAATAAGTTTATTAACTAGTCTGCTCAATTTGTTTGCAGGCACAGGACAGTTCCCCATAGCTTTTATGCAGCACTTAGGATCCAAATCAAAGGGCTTTCATTATATTCACATTATATATAACACACATTATCTCTCAGCATTACAGATTTTCCCTCATACTCATGGTCTCCTTATTTTCGTCTCTCTCCATTTTGTAGTAAACTCTATATCTAACTCAATTTTCTTTGCTTCAGGGTTTAAAAACTACCTAGTATAACACGACTGTTCTCAGCCAAATTATGCTAATACTCTTTGTAACCAAATTTCTCAGTTAAAGTGAGCCTTACACATTTTGGACTGAAATTTGTCATTGTTAGGAGTGGATTTCAAAGTAATTCAAGCCCCTAATGCTATTAGGGAACCAGAGCAGTTAGAGGCCAAATTAACTTTGATGATTTGTGACTTAGATCTTAGGGATGCAACTCTTTCTAAAGGGCAAGCATAGGATTTGAAAGTTTTTACTGAAGCCTGTCACATTCCAGGTGTACAGAATGAACTTTTCGAGCAACCATAAGCATCCATCTGTCAGTTAATCTTTTCTTAATGAAACCTTACACATAAAGATAAGTAAGAAGAAAATCACTGCTATGTGTCAAGTTAAGGTGGCAAAACCCCACAGTATATGTTTCTATCATGTGGATTTACACGAGTTTGAAAGAAAAAACTTGAATTCATACTCTGGATGTGTTTGCTGAAAAGCTCCCTACCATAAGTGCAGCTACTGTTTAAACACCTTAAATTTTAGAATAAACATCAAATTGGACTGTCTTAGTTAGCATATTAATGAACAAGGCTTAAGAGAATGCAGGAGTTTTGACAACACTTTGAAAAGAATAAGAAAATAAGGCTAACTTAAAAGTGATGTAGAGGTGCAGGACTTCACCATTGGTGACAGCAAGCAGAATCTAAAATGCCTGACAAATATGCAAATAAGGTCACAAGTAAATGGATGAATCCTGACTAAATTAAAGCATGAACAATCCCACCATGTACTAAGCAAGACACATAAAATGGAATAAATATTTATATGATTTATCTAGCTTTTTGATTGAAACTCATTTGCTTACTATACACTGGACAATTGAATAGAAGAACCTAGGGAAATTTGCATGAGGAACTTCATACGTAAAGTACATAGCACTAGACAAAATTTAATTAATTCTGTAATACAAACCATAAGAAATCAAATCTGCACTACAAAACACATTTAGAAAGAATCTAAGTGCAACATTTGTACAAGGAAAAGAATGTCAAAGCTTGATATGCAACAACTTAGTTCAAAGAGCTCTCCTGCTATGTCCTCTTTCTGGTGGAGAAGACGAAACCCCAATCCAGGTCCAGGGCCTTGCATAAGACCTTATTGAATTTTGTGAGATTTGTATGGGCCTGCTCTCAAGCCTGTCAAGGTCCCAATGGATGGCATCCCTTCCCACCAGCATGTCAACCACACCATACACCCCGGTGTCATTGGAAAACTTGCTGAGGGTGCGCTCAATCCTACTGCCCATGGTTGCTGACAAAGATGTTAGATGGCACTGGTCGCAACAATTATCCCTGAGGAACACCACTCATCACAGGTTTTTGTTTCTATGCGTCTATTTAAGATGACAGTTTAGTGAGAGACATAGGGGTGTTTTAACTCTTCATATTCTCCAAATCAATGGTTTTCATGTTTCAGATCCACTGGGGTCACGTATAGCAGCATAGCTATAATGGAGAAGTAGGCAAAGTGTGTGAATAGGGCAGATAAGTCCCTTTTGCCTGCTTGCAGCTCTCTTTCCTCATCACCTCCTTCAGATGAGCTCTGGTTCTAGGCATCACACACTGGTCTATAACTGAGGCAAAGAGCCTTCATCTCTATTGCCCTTAACAAACTTGTGCTTCATGACAAAACTAAGCTTACCCACACCAGTGTGCACAGGTAGGATGAGGAATCTTACAATGACTGGCTCCTAGGTTGTTTGTATGTTTACTGATGTCTGTGACTGAATGTCCCCCAAAAGACTGAGAGGTTTCCAAAGCATGAAAGCCCCAGAGATTGTTTGAATTAAAAAATCTAAAGTTTTAAAGAGAGAAAACTCCAAGCAATATGGGAAAACCATTTCACACTGCAGAAACATGCAATTCAATGCCCAAACTGGTAGAGAGGTTTCTAGATTCCTCTGTAACATTTTCTTCCATAGGTAAAAGCAAACTGCATAACACAGTACTGCCTACTAGCTCTGAAAGATGAGTCTAAGTTTATATCACTGTCCTGATTCAGTAGGATACCGCAGAAGATTTGAGAATACCCTACTACTCTTTCCCTCCAAAAATATTTTTCAACATTTATTTTCAAGTTCTAAAAAACAAAAATCAGAATTATAAAACTCATATATTGCATGAGAATTTATTAGAATTTTCTGTTTCTCAGAATATTTCTGGATATAAATCTCAAGTTTTTTGAATAAAATGGAATATGTCATACATGTATTTCGCACATACGGTATGGCTTCATTAGGAAAGAGTCATGTTACAGACATTTAAGAAATTTTTATTTGAATAATAATGCACAAAACAACAACATAATGAAACACTTATAGCAAATTCCAGATCTGTAGACATTACTTCAAACATTTTCCTCGGGCTTTCCTTTATAATTTTAAAAGTTCTCTCATTCTCCCAGACTGTCTTATAAGCTCTGTTTAATTGATTTTATAAGCAATCAGATGTTACAGAAAGATGCAGGGCAATTCCTTCTAGAAGACATATACATAAGTAGAAAAAGTGGCTTTGCTGCTTTGATTGAAATAATGTAAGTGCACAGCTATTGCCTCTGGCTAAGCAAGAGCACAAGAAAAGAAAAAGTATTACATGGCACTAAAACATGAATCAGGACTTTTCTAAGTAGTATGACAATATTTTAGGTCTGCTCATGATCTAATGAAATTCAATATAACCCTCCTATTAACTTCAATAGGATAAGAAACAATTCCATTACTAGCAAAATCATATTCATGTCTAATACTTGCACTAAACACTTACACACTTCCCTTCAGCTAAATTATATAGCAGTACAATATGTAAATATTCCTCATGAACTGTGTAATTGGAGAAATAAAGTACATTTGTGTTTTAAACTTGAAATTTATGTAATATTAATAAAATTATTTTCAGTAAATAATATAAATTTTAAAGTCACCTATGCAAAATGTTTTGTTTTCAAACACTTGCTCTTTTTATTTCTACACTGGTTGACATAAAAATAGCACAATTGTAAAATTTAAGTAATGTAGCTGGAAGTATTATTTTGTGGTTTTGTGAGTCAAGTGTTGTTGTGGTTTTAAGTGACCAGAGTTTTTTATTAGCTGGGGGGGCTAGGAGAGAGGCTTCTTTAAGAAGCTGCTAGACTTTTTCTCTGCTCTAAGCTAGCCAAGGTCAGGCAACAACGCCTCTGTGATAACATATTTAAGAAGGAGTAGAGGAAAAAAAACTGCGCAGAACATCATGGCCGCTTAAGAGACAGGAGGGTGCGGAGCTTGATTAGCACCAAGGTCAGAGAGAGGAGAAAGAGAAGATGCCTTAAACACTGGAATAGGGCCCCAGCAATCTGTGAGGAATCTTAGGGGCGAAGATTCTTCAGCCTGTGAACCCGTGGAAAGACTGGGAGATTTTTCCACGCTGGAACAGANCAAGTGTACAGGACAAAATTTTCCTTCAGAATTTCACAGCAACTTTTCATGACAAATCACTCTGAGAAATAATTGTGACAGAAAGGAGGTATTGAAAGTTATTGTTCTACCCTGGTAAGTCAGTAAAAGGATAGAGGCAGTGAGTCAACATTACGTGTTGATGATGTATAAGTTGAAAAAGAAACTAGGCATAATAGATATAACAGATATGATTATATCATTTCATACAAGGATAATAAAGAATAATGCGCTAATTCTATGGTGGGAATCCACTACAGAATCTTAGAATCAAACTGAAATATGATCTGAGAGTGCTTATGGTAACAGGGAGACTAATATTGGAACTGCTTCATTATGAGAGATTAAATTCCCAAGTTACAAGCGGTATTTTCTCACCAGTTTATCACACAGCCAAATCCCTGGAAGGATGCGATAAATGTTAGTTCTGAAATTGCCCACGACAATATTTTTATCATGACTTTGACAGATAAGTAGCACTTGCTAGAAGAATAGGTCAAGAAGTTGACCTGTTGTGACTCCAGTTCATGGAAAAAACCAAACCAAAACAAACCAACAAATAGAATTAGCACTGTTGCCCAGGCTCTCAGTTACATATTACAAGGTGAAAAACTAGGAGACCAAGTCATTGAAGGACTTCAGGAGTCAAGAAAGCCAAAACTAAAAAGTGCTTGTCTCTTTTCTTAGTGTTTCATTAACAGATAGAAACAAAATTGCTAGATTAGCATGGCTGCTGATCGAGGAGCTGCAAACAATCTATGAACGTCTGAAAACAAACACTCAGAGTAAATTACTCCTAAGAAAAACTGTCAGTCTGAAATTGATTCACACAGAAAAGATGAATTTGCTAAAGTCTGCACAAGCCATTATAATCACTTCCCCGTACCACTGCCAGATAATAAAAAACACATCATCAAACCTGAGCTCAGAGAAGTATGGGAAAAACTGTAATGAGAGATTTTGGAGTCTTTTACTTAAATAGTGTATCCATTAGGCCCACATTTGAGGAACACTAATATATTTTGAATCATTCTCACTGCGGTTCTCACTGCCCAGTAGTGTCTGACAGACAATTTCAATGACTCCTTACTGAATCTTTACATATCCACCCAGACAGCTGAAACTACCCATTAAACTTTTCACAAGGTATCAAGCACTACCCATACATTTTGTGAACATAAGCTATATCCTCCACTCTTGTATTTGATGATGACAGTTCATCTGTGCAGGGATTTTGAAAGGCATAATTTGGTCCATTGTTTATTCTCGGTACAACTGGTTCATACATGGTCAAAATAATTTTACAAAATTATTCTGCAATGTCTGTGATTTCCTTTTCATGTAGTATGTAACAATATTTAAGGGGTTTTTTTTACCCTCTTCTTCCAGTGTTCACAAATAGTCTATGTATCTGGAGGAAATAGATTAATATCTGATTTTGAATTCTTTTTTTCCCCCTCTTATTCTTCTAGGATTACTTTTTTCTTCTTAAAAATTCCAGGAGTCTCAAACTCTTTCAGTCATCTTCAGCTAGTATTTAATTTTTTGAACATTGCAAGATAATATTTTACTGTTTTGTTTGCACTTTAACTTATTTCAAACTAGAGGAAGTATAGCTTTATTAATTTTACTTTACCATCCTTTATCTTACAAAAAAAAAAAAGTACAGCAGACTAATAGGTACAAAGATATTGCAGATACATGTCTCCAGGTTTGGTCAGTAGTAAGGCTGACAGTAAATACACACAAACAGGCACATCACGTACTATACATATGTGGATACAAGTACATATACAGCTGGGCATACAGAAAACATTATCTTACCAGAATGCACAGGAAAAAAAAGAGTAGCACTCCCACAAATGTGAACAGCACAGATAGGCCAGTCCTGTTCCTCCTCTCCATCTGTTCAGTACTGAAGTCAGCTGGTGAAATATATCCACCAAAGTGAGCAAACAATATGGATCACTCTAGTATCTGGCCTTAAACACTCAAGTATATCCAGTAACTTGCCCCAGATATCTCGAGTCTCCCTAGCTGCTAGCATCTGGACATACAAGAACCTGACATTTGCAGCCCCACTGCAGTTGATGGTTTTGTTCTTGGATTTCATTTCACACACATACATACATAATTCTCTCCCTCAATTATCTCCAGTAGGTTGTCCTGACCAGTGACTTTTGACGTAGCTGAGCTTCAGGTCCCCTTTTTTTTCTGGTAGATGTTTTAGATTTATGGTCCCTGCAGCAGCTAATCCTCAGATCTGTCTCTTCATTATCTCACTAGTATTGTGAATATTCAGAATATTCCAGCCAGAAAAAGAAGAATGGAGTTTAATAAAAAGACGTGACACAGTACACTAAAAATCACAGGGCATAAGTGGATAAACCACCTGCTTACAGTCAGTTGGCTCCTACATTTTCTTTTCCATTATTTTCATGCTTGTTCTTTCTTGATTTATCTTTAGCTGTCCCTTTTCCTGCCTTTGTTCTTTCACCTAAGACCCCTATAATCAGTTTCCCACATTCACGCCATCCCCTTAAAATATCCCATAGTAAGTTTTACACACTCCCCAGGTTTCTTTCTGTCGCTTACTGACTTCTATAGCCATGTAGCAGTAACTTCCCACAGTCTGCAAGGCATTTCGGGAAAGGAGTTTCTTTGATGGAGCCCTCTTGCTGGGTCACACTGGGTGATGAGACTGATCCTCAACAGGTCTTTTTCTCTGTTTATTATGACCAGACATTAAACATACAGCACAATAAAAGCTCAAAGCATTTAAAACTAATTTTACAATTAGAAATATCAGCCAGAGAATCACCAGGAGAAGGCCTGTGATCACTCACTTGTCTTCAGCCTTCAGAGAGAAAGTAAATGCCAGAAAACAAGCAATAACCAAGTATGCATTCCCTAGCTTTCACATATATTTTAAAGCCATTGGTCAGTTATAAAAAATAAATTGAAAGAGGGCAAATTTATCCATGATATAAGTTATATCCATGATATAAGATATAAGTCAAGTGGCACCTTTACATGAACTGACTGCCACCTCAAAGGGAATGGCAGCAGAACTCAGTCCACATGTGCTTTACCTCAGCAGCCTGCAAACCCTTTGACAGCCAATTAACAATCAGTTAAAAATATATACATTGAAATCAGTCAGTCATATAAACATTGCTTGTGGTCTGGTTAACAGGACACACTCCTCTGGATAGTACTACTTAAGGAAGTGGAGGACGTAGGAATAGGCTACTCTTTCCTCAGCCATTTTTACCTTCCTGACAAGCTCCCCACTGTGATATTTTTGTCCTTTCAGATATAGTTTAGCAACTGGTAAAAGAACTTTAAACATCTCAGGGAGTCATAAAAGGCTTGTCTGAAAAGGATCTCTTGAAGTCACCTAGTTTGATTTCTACTTGGAGAGAAACTATCCGCAGTACTAGGTCAGATCAGCCACAGCTTTGCTTACTGAAGTCTTGAAAATCACCAAGGAGGTGCTATGACACCTCTAGTTAAACTGACACAATGCTATACATATATATCTGCACCTCCATCACCTTCATCTTGGCTAATGAAGTATAATAATATCTAGATATGCTAATATCTAATTCCAAGCTGCAACTCAGCCATCATCCCATCACTTCTGCTACTGCTGAGAAAGGTTTGCTGTGACCTTAGTAACTCCTCTTCAAGTAGCTATTAATTACCCTTAAATAAACCTGCATCAGTTTAAACAAGCTCTGCCCTCTCAGATTCTTATCTAGTTGATGTTTTCTTGATTCTGATTATCTTGATATTGCACCACTGGATCCTCTTGGGTTTCTCAAAAGCTTTTTGAACTGGGAGATTAAAAGTCATAGGAAGTATTGCATATCCAGCCTTAGTAACACTGAACAGAAAGGGATAATCACTTCTTTTGATCTGTTAGCCACAGCAATGTAGCTCAGTATGCAGTCCATCTTCTTCAATGAACACTGTTTACTCATATTCAATTTGAACTCCAGTACTTTTCATCAGGGCTGCTAACTCACCAGTCCATACAGCTGAATAGGGTTATGCTGCCCTAGGTGTAGAACGTTATATTTCTGCTTCTTGAACTACATGAGATTTCCAGTGTCTCGATCAACCTGCTGTTGTGCAGGTGTTAAGATAAAGCAAAAGACCAAACGACACACACAAAAAACTCACTTCATGTTTTACTTCTCCTGCACAACTCAAAATACCAGGTTAAATTTCTCATGGCATCTATGCAGAAGACCTGTGGTGTAATCAGAGCAGCAGGCCAGGAAGTGTTACTGTGTAACCATCTCGCATTCCCGTATCTGGGCCTTAAACGTAGCAAGCATCTTGCATTGATCTACCATTGCATTTCAATTACTAAATATCTTACTGATCTCATTGACACAGCCCTGATGCCAGTAGCATCATGCTAGTGGCAAAGTACTCTGCTATGCACTATGCTTGCTCTTTGTGAGGAATAAACTTTGGTTTTGGGGCCCAAATCTCCCTGAAAAGCTGGGAACAAACGTAACTCAGAAAAATCACAAAATTACTTGGAGCCTTCTCCTAAAGTGGAAAATATTGTCTGTATGCTAGCAGCATTCATCAGAATCAATTCTAAAGCAAAATACATTATCATTTTTGTCATGTTGTAGAAAAAAAAGAGTGTTTTGTCATCTTACTAGTGATAAGTTTTAAGAGTCTCCAATAAAGCTGAAAATCAGTGTACATCATTTCACCTTAGAATCGGCCTTATTAAAAGTCTCATATCTTCTATTAATTTAAAATCTCATTCAAGTATAGGACTAATGATATGAAATAACTTTATAAAATTTTAAAGATTTAACCTAAGAATATTACTTTCAGATAATTCTTATATCAGCAGAAGTATTTTAATTCCTTTCTCTTCTTGTAACTTCTTCAGAGATTCCACTCACATCCTTAATCTATGAAACAGTACAGTAAAATACTGTGATTTTCTCTTAGAAGACTGTATATTTCCCATTTTGATGAGTTTTAGCATCACAATTCTTTATTGAATGTGGATGATTGAATTTTGAATGCAAAAAGAAGCTCAGAGTGACATAAATTGATGCCTCATACTTCATGTTTCTCACAATTTTAACAGCATCTAATGTATCTCTGCTCTGCCCTTGCTTCCAGCTGTGACCTGGCATATCTCTGAATTCATATCTTTAGTTACATAGCTTGCAAGGATAGAAAACCCACTGCTCTGACTGTGCTCCTAAATGATGCATAACATAGAGTCATGTCCTCTAGCGCACCCCCAGATCCATAACATCACTTCTGATCTACAACTAAATGAAACCAAACTTGCAATTTCTATTTCAGCAATGGCTCAAGCAGGCTAAATGTCAGTAAACAAACTCCATTCAATATTCTGTTACTGTATTCCCAAGTTTCCTTAAATATGGTTTAATATTGTTTGGTACTGTACATACTGGAGATTATGGAAAGAGATCTATAGAATTACTTACTATCAATGAAATTTGCCTAGATGTATGGATGACAATAATTGAGATGGAGTATAATAGTTGACAGTGCAATTTTTCATAACCCCGCTACCTAGTTTTGATACTGATGATAATACACAGTGCAACCCTTAGACTTCAAAACTGGAAAATACACGTTTTCAGTTCAGCTGTGTCCTAGCTGAGCCACAACTGATGCTCAAACCTTGTCGCTGATACTAGCTATGCTAAAGCAAAAAAATTTCTGTGTGCAACAAAGCTCTTTCTTTCATGGTCTTGTGCACAAGTGAATGATTACAAATTTCTGCGTGGAAGTGCAGCCATTTGGAGTGGCAGCACTTACAGACAAAGCAGACTTCATTCTTGGGGAATCAAATCTGGATTGTATTTACAGCTCAAATAAAAATTTAAAACTTTGTATTGTAGTCAAGGAATATTTGTGTTCCATTTTGCTAGAACAGCTGAGAAGAAAAAAAAAGATTGAGCAGGTCTTCATCTTTCCCATTTTGCTTAAATAGAACCTGGAAAAAAAAATCAGGAATTTTGCCATTTTTAATGCCTCTTCTTAAACAGACTCTAAATGACTTAGTAAGAAGACCTTTTCTATTCTCTCCCTTTGCATGCAGTATCTTTCAACATAGATGAGATGTCACCTTTAAGGGTCAATTATTGCAGTGTAACCATAGCAACTACCGTGTTACTATAGGAAAAGTCTATTAAACAACCTTCCAAATAGCTCAACCCTACCTCATTTATAAACACTATAAATGAAGCAAAAAAATCTTCTTATTTCAGTTGTTAAATATCTGATGTTAACAACTGTATAAAGCAATAAAAGGTCACTGCTTGCATCATGAAACTAATGCTGACTTATAGAGCAGAAGGACAGCCAAGGTTGGAGTCAGGACAATATTCAGATGAAAGAATAATTCTTCATTAAACCTTGTGATTGAAGACCTCTTTGAATTTAACCTATTCTGTAAGTTAAAATGGCCACATTTCCAGCCATGGAAAACTGACACAGTTTCCCTGAATTCAATGGAGCAAAGCCAATTTACACCTGCCGAGGCCCTTCATATTGTATGAGATGAATTGTACTTTCGTTCAGGATGACAGAACTTTTTGATCATACTCTCTGAAGTGAATGGGCAACTCTGAAAGCAAAAAGATAGAAAATGTTTAAATCAATATCAACCCAAGTAAAATTGAATTTGGTTCATAACATTTTTCCTTGAATGTTCAAGATTAACTCCCTGTCCTGACATTGATAACTACATGTCTGCACACATAGAGTGTGGTCTAAAATATGTTACGTTAAAGATTATAGTTGAATACATTTAAAACAAACAAGCAAACAAACAAATAAACAACCACATATTTTATATTTTATTTGGAATTGATTATATTTAGCCTGGAAACAGCATTCTAATTAGTAATAGGACATATTTTTATGCCTTGCTGGTAAAATATCTTTTTTCTGAAACAAAATCTATATAGGAAGTGGGCTTCAGAATCAGCTATGGATTTTAATTCAAATCCACAGTACTTCCATTAAGGGTTTGAGATAGATTTCCAAACTGCTTGTGTAGCCCAAGTACACTGCAGAACTTTCCAACACTTCCTTAACTGGCCAAGGAAAACAAGTATATGGACATCTACAAAGGTCAGAAGTGATTAGGTAAGATTCTATGTGCTCCGTTCTTTCACTTTTCAGCTTTTTTTCTCTTAGAAATGGAATGAAATTTAAAGTCAGAAAAAAAGAGATAGGAGGGTACTCAGGAATTCTTCTAATTTCACCTTCTGCCTGAAATTTTTTGCAATATTTATCTCCATTTTTATAATGTTCATTCTTACATGTACTGGCTTGATCTAAACATAACTGAGAGATGATAATTTTCTTTGTTTTTCTTATGAATACAGTGTTGAAGATAAAGAGAGATGGAATCAGTATCATAACTTTAAAATGTTAAAAATTTATTAGCAATGTATTTTCTCCTTCAATAAGAACTGGTGCAAAATTCTTCATCACCAAAACAGACAGATGATTGTTACCACAGCAGTCAGTTGGGAAGAAGAATGTTTTACATTCAGAAGTCTATATACATTAAGAAAGACAAAGGATCTGACATGAGTTGCTAATAAACAAAAATGCACAATACAATGGAATCAGGAACAAAGGATGGAGAAAATGCTTTACGAAATTTAGACACGTATGGTGCTTTTCTCAATGAATTATTGGTTTCTTCTAGTATTGAAAGGACTCAAAATTTTCTGGCTGCCATTAAACCTTTAAATCAGACTACACCAATGTCTCACTGCTGAAACTCTATAGGAGCTTAAAAAAGTAAAATTCAGCATTAAATGACTGGGATTTTGTTCTGAAAGTTCAGTTATATGCAAGATGAAATTTGAGAAGCTAAAGATTCTAAACCCTTAAACTCTTACAGCTGAGAGCACAGTTTCTTCAAATTCCATCTGATTTCTGTGCTTTCTAAAGGCACTGCAACTAGTAACAATAAAAAGTAAAAAATTGGTCTGAATCAATTTAGTAATTCCATGAACCACAAACAAATGAACATTGACTTACTCTATGGCATACAGTTAACCTTTCACGTTATTTAACTTTTATTGAGCTTGTCATATAAGTAAGCTTATAACTTAGCAAATTCCCTTACTTTCCCCACTCTGATGTGATGGGAAGGAGAATCAGGGTATAAAAGTAAAACTTGTGGGTTGAGATAAGAAGAGTTCAATAATTGAAATAAAGTAAAATATAATGATAATACTAATAATAACAAATGATGCACAATACAATTTCTCACCACCCAGTGACCAATGCCCAGCCCCTCTCTGAGCACAAATCAGCCTCTTCCAGCTAACTCCCCTCAGTTTATATTTTGTGCATGATGTCCTATCTATGGAATGTCCCTTTGACTTGTTCAGGTCAGTTTCTTGTACACTTCCTCACTGGAAGAGCATGAGATACTAAGTCCTTGATTTAGGTTAAGCACTGCTCAGGAACAACTAAAACATCACTATGTTATCAACATAATTTTTGCACTAAATCCAAAACACAGCACTGTATCAGCTACTAAGGAGAAAATTAGCTCTATCCCAGTTGAAACCAGGACAAGCACTAAGCTCCTTCAGCAGCATCTTTCTTGAAATTTCTTTTTTCTGAAAACCATTTACTTTAATAAAATGTACTGGAACCTAGTCTTCAAGACCTTTACCCCTTTTTCAGTTTCATCCCAACTGGATATCCAAATGTCTTGGTTTAATGACAATGTGTTTGGGAGGTGTAACCTCTAATGAGATGATTCATCCTTTTTTAATTTTATTTCCAACCCCACAGTATTGACAGGGTAAAAATGATGAGGAGTCTGAACAAAGAAGGAAAAATAGCAGTTTTACCAAAAATGGAAAGAAATAAAAGAAAAAGACCCACAACAATAGCAGAAAATATTACCTAGCTGCCCCTTCCCCATAGGTTAAAAAAAAGCTAGAAGGATATTTTGTTTGAAGAAAAGTCCCATGCCCTCAGGGTGGTGGCATGGGTTCCGACATGACAAACCATGTGGAGTGACAGTGGCAGGGCTGGGATGATCTAGTACAGTGCTGGAGCCTGGCAGTCTCGGATCATATGGCAGAGGTGCTTTGTGCAGCTCCTGAGAGGGAAATCCCAGAGCTATCAGAGTAGGTGGTCACACTGGGATGGCTCAGCTGGGGCCCAGCTCTAATGAGAAAGACGGCTGCGGTTGAGGTGGAAAACAGTCTGTCACAGCTGAGGCAGGTGGTCCTCGTGAAGAGGCTCCAAAGTCAGCAGTGCTTTAGGGAGCAAAACACTGGGAACTGAGAGAGTTCCAACATGTGCCCACCTTTATCTCCTGTCTCTTGATTTTCTGAGATTATTCACTTCAGGGGCCCACCTTTCTGTCAGGTCTTGAGATGCTGGGAACAGTCTTTCTCTGATCCAGCTCAGATGAGGGGTAGGGGGACAGTTCCTCACACTCCAAATTACATGGTGGTGTGAGAAAATTCACTAAAAATCTTTCCCATTTAAGCAAAGCTACAATAAAGAATTCAGAAGTTACAGAAGTTACAGTTACAGAAGGGTAAGTTCCATGCCACCAAGAGAATGGAACATTTATTCAGGAAATTTTGCTGTACAAACTTCTTTTTCTATATGTGCTTGTGAAGAAAGATTATGTGCACGTACCTCCAGATACCAGACAGTGGAAGNCTGTTTTGACTGTTGTGAGGGAGAGGCAGAGGGGACACGAGCAGGTCAGGTGACCCAGACTGACCAAAGGGATATTGCAGACCATATGACGTCAGCTCAGATATAAAAGAACAGCAGGGGTGGGGGCACGGGGTTGTCTCCGATGGCTGCCTGCTGAAGGGACAACCAACGCGTAGGGCCCTGCTTCTCAGGACGCAATCTGACCTTCGTTAAATGGGAAGTAGAGATTAGGTTTGCCTTCTCTTTGCTTCTTGCGCGTGCAAATCTTTTTTTTGCTTGTATTAAACTGCCTGATCTTAACACTCATGAGTTTGTCATCTTATTAATAAGGGGCGAGAGACTGTCCGGGTACTTGGCACCCAATCAGGGTCAACCTGTCACATCCTGGTACATGTCTGGTACATGTCTCTTTCCCAGGCAGCAAAGCTTTCTTGAGTGACATAAGCCCTCGTCCCCTTCTCCCCTTCAGAAAGATTTTTTTATATTTTTTTATATTTACAGTGCCCAAATATTTAAAATCATAGGGTCATTTTTTCATTTTTAAACACAGAATCTTCAGGAATTTTACCTCATGGAAAGTTTTTATCAAAGAGGAAATTTTAAAAATACATTTACGTTCAGAATCTCCTAGGAAATATGAATGCCATAGTTTCCACAGTTCTTTTTACAAGACTTGGTTTTTCTATCTTGCTACAGCAATACTTCTAGATATTGTTTTACTTAAACCAAATACTTTATCCTCAAAGTAAGTCTTAAGGTCTTATTAGTCTAAATTTTATTATTTTATACATATCACAATAAAGACATTTATCTCTATATCCTTACTATTTCCTGTTACATTCAAGATAGGAAGCAAAATGTTTTCTTGGAGTGAAAGCAATATTCACATTTATGCTAACCAGACCAACTGCAGTGGAAGCTGCAGGAGAATATCTCTTAAAAAAGAGAAAGAAATGAGGAGGCAAGAAACAAAATAAATGGGAAGAAAAAAAAGGAAACCAAAACATAAAAGAAGGAAAGAATAGTATAACTAGTATTTTTTCCAAGATGACTTGTAAGCAGATGAATAATTCAGTATTGGTAAAAACAGAAGAGAGACTAGGTGAAGGTGACAGTCAAATAGGACAGAGCTCCCCACAAACTGACCAGAGCTGGTAAGCTTCGCTTTACTGAAATTCCAAATCATATGTAGAATCTTCATTCTTCATAGCCCAAGTGATTTCTATTATTATCCTACATAACTAAATTTGAAAAACACAGTATGGCATAAAAAACCTCAAAACAACAAAATCAAAAACCTCACAAAACCTAGTAATTTTTTGCTGCTCAGAAGTTCAAATATTAAATGCCCAAGTGCTTCTCCATAATCTTACAGGTTGGCACATATGTGAATGTGTGTGGGAGTCCCGTCTCATTCAGAATTTTGACAGAAATGAATTATGAAAAGATAATAAAAAATTATCGTAATTCTCCTGTGTACGTTTTGAATCTAAAGGTCACTCTGGCCATCTTAATTCTGTTATTTTCTCCTTCTTGCATGCTATGGTTCTTAAACTTAATAGATGGCCGTTGGTTAATATTTTGCGCTATATATGCCAAGCCATCTTAAACAAGCAAGACAAGTAAATGGAATTTTAAAAACACAGTAGACACCTTCACTTTATGTTTGAAGTGTTTTATTAGTGTTGCTGTTAGCGTATTTTACCTTTTCTGCATGATGCAACACTCCACAGCTCACTCTCTATTCATATGCTGGTAAATTAGGGAGATGTTTCAGCATACAAAACTTGCTCATATCACACTTTAAAGACGATATACTATAATCTGTATTTTAAATACTTTCAAAATTTCAAGCTATTCTAATAGTGTCTTTCCCTTTCATAATCAAGGAAGTCAATGAAAAAAAATTATTTTTATATGGCTCGATAACCATGTTTGAAACATTTCTTTACGTATAAGATAAATGCTTAGCAGATAGAGTTTATTAAAATTAAATACTTACATTATAAAAAGAAAGTTGCTTAATAGAGGAACAGATGGGTAATGGGCTGTGACTAGCCACAAATGGATTCTGAATATTACCGCTAGAATCTATCAATAGATAGGAAAATTATTCTGGACAAAGACCGATTGCCTGGAGTCAGTATACAATCCAATTTTAAACCCTTTCATTTTGATTTTTTTTTTTCTTTCAAATAACATGAACAATATGATTGAGTCACTTTGCTGGAAACAATTGAACAGAACTGACAAATTCATAATGCTTCAGACCATGAAATCCCAATTGGTCCAATCACAGATACATTTATCATGCTTGTAGAGATATTATTATAGTTACAACTTAGAGCCTTTCCCACCGTGATAACCGCTCCTTGGAAATTGGCCAGTTTTGCAAAATAATCCACTCAGATTTCCTCAGAAGACCCAGCACAATAATTTTTTTTAAATCAGAGATCTCTTTTTAATTTAATTTTTCTTCTTGAGAATGCACTTGAGAAGCACTCTAATAGATATTTTAACATAGAAAAGTCCACTAGAAGTTTTGTTCTGTCTCTGTGTTGACAATTTTTTACACCCAAGGATCAAAGCAAATTACTAAATCCACACATGACCACTGTTTGTATGAAGAGTTTTCTTCTAGGTAATGAACACCAGCCTGCTTTCTTCCTATAAATTTTTGTAAGGATTTGAAATGTTGGCACAGGGAACCCTGACTATTTTCTTTTTTTTATCTTTCTTTCCATTCTATCATCAGGATAACATACGAAAGCTGTCCAGGACAATATAGTTCAGGAAACTCACAGTAAGTTAAACAGCAAGATTATTATATATATTGATATGGATTTATTTAAGCTTAGTTGGACTCCATAATTACTGGTCCTGTTTCAGTTGCTGCTTTTTACTTTAGAGTTGGAAGAAACTATTAATATTGTTTTAGTACACAGATAAACAGAAGAGTTTCTGTAAAGGAAATAAATTCCTCTTTGGACTAAATACTATGTAGCAGAGGAACATCCCATCTTCAATTGTAGAATACCAGTGATGGGAAATCCACCAAATTCACACTTAATCAATGATTCACAGTTAAAATGTGTCTCATCATATTTATTTTTAACTTCTACAAGACACTCAGGGGAGACCTTATCACTCTCTACAACTACCAGAAAGAAGGTTGTAGCCAGGGGGGGGTCAGTCTCTTCTCCCAGGCAACCAGCAGTAGGACAAGAGGGCATAGCCTTGAGCTGCACCAGGAGAGGTTTAGGTTAGGCATTAAGAAGAAATTCTTCAAAGAGGGAATGATTGGACATTGGAATGGGTTGCCCAGAGAGGTAGTGGAGTCACTATCCCTGGAGGTATTTAAGAAGAGACAGGATGTGGGACTCAGTGGTATGATTCAGTAGACAAGGTGGTGTTTGGTCATAGGTTGGAATCGATGATCTCAGAGGTCTTTTCCTAGCTGGTTCTTTCTGTGATTCTGTGAAAAAAATCTTTAACTTCCAAACTTTAACTTCCGAATATGGGCTTTTACTATATTTTAGTTGCTATCTAAAAAATTAGTTCATCTAATTAAAAACAGTTCATTTGTTCACACTGAGTTACCTGTAGACCGATCACTCTTCAGTTCTCTCTCAGAATAAAACCCATGATGTTCAAGCTCACCAAGTCTTATTTTTTTCTTTTTAACTCATACCTCTTCTCCACTTAGATTTGGTGTTTTTTAAGAATTCACACCTATATTTTGCAAATATGGCCTATAAAGCTTTTTCTTAATCATATAACCTTATACTAGGGAGTAGTTCCAATGCATCTCATCCAACACACTACATAGTCTAGAAAAAATATATTAAACCCAATATTTTTGTTATTTTATTAAATTCTATTAACATCCATTTCCTCATATCCGACATCTGAGTAACATACGACTACAGACATCTCATGCAAAACCCCACATCTTTAATTTATATGTTTGAGACTGCAAAATTTGAAGCTAGGAAAAAATACTGAATTAAAAATTTTTTCTTTAAATTCTTTGCCCTCAAAATTTGAATTTGTCTTGTGTGACAACAGTACTAAAACGTGAATCATAAAAATACTTGCTTTTCTCTTTCTTTAGATCATAGAAAATCACTATTTGCATTAAATACTGCTAGTCTGCAAAATCAGCAAATGGCTATTAAAACGAGGATGTAATAATGAGGCTTGAGTTCTTGTGCCTATGACTTCACCTGCAGTTTGTTTCTTTTGGGGTTTCCAAAGTCCAACCTGGTAATCAGTATTGAAGGTTTAAAGACTTTCTATTGATTGCAGCCCAAAATTATACAGGTTGGTAGTTTGCTTGTAAGTAGTTGGTTATTTTTACTTACAAAAAAACACCAAAAAACCAAGTTTTTTGAATAACATGGATGCAAATAAATTGGATTTTTATTCCCAGGAGAAAGGGGAAAATGTTGCATCTTATTAAGTAAATGATGGACAAGAAATGTAATGGCTTCATTTTCATTTATGTCCACTAGCTATTTTTTTTAACTGCTTCTAGTGAATCATTTTATTCATGGGAAAAGTTTAGATCACCTGCCATTCAGATTTTTCAGCAACCAAACAAAATCTCATGAACACAGAAAAATCTAGAAATCAACTCCAAATGGATAATAAGTCACAGAGTTCTACTCAGTTAAATGATGGATGAAAGTCTGCCAGAAAAAAGAACTTGTGCTGTTTTGAAATTCTGGATAATTCAAGCTTTGTCATATTCTTGCATACTTGCCTAGTTAATCACAAACAGGATAGTATTTCTTATCTATCAAGCAATGCAATCTTGTTTGTATAATTATATTTGTTCCTTTTAATATTTCTACTGTTTATTAGAAGGATACTGGTATTATGTGTCATTCATCCTAGAACCCTTCTAATTTCAGTGGGATTATCAAGAACTCCTTTTTCGAATATTTGTTAAATGTATCTTTAAGGTAACATTGCCCTATACATATAAATATCCAATAAATTCTATTTGGTTTGCCCATGGTTAGGAAAGCTACAAAGAGGTTTCTGTGAAGGCCAGCTGACAAAAAGCAAGACAATAAACTTTATTATTGAGAGTGTTCCAACACTGTGTAAGGAAAAGGAAGATTAGACTAATTGAAGGTAGACTTTAACAATCAGGCTGCTTCTAATCTTCAAAAGCGACCTCTGCTCCTTCATGCTTATCCATGGGTTTAAGCTAAAAATTATTACACCCAGTGTGCCAATGAGCTCTTTCGTATAAAGAGTAAAAGCGCGTTCTCATGAGTATTGCAGAGTTGCCCTCAAAGTAAGAGTCTTACATAAACTATGAGGCAGAGGAAAGAGAACCTCCTTTTGAAGAGTTAAGTGAGAATCCTGAAACCCTTTCTCAGTTCACTTGTCTGAAGCAGCACAGTAGGAGAGGATTAATAAAACCTAGCTCTTCCAAACTTTCTCTTTGAAATTCTAAGCTGCTTACTCTAAGAAATTTAGGAATAGTCTTGCTCTCCTTGAGCATCTGTACTCTGCCCCTAGATGCACATGCTCAAATAAGAGTTAAGGAAAACTTTGGCTATAAAAATCCCTCAAATGTGCAACTAGCTTGTGTCTTGCTCACTTAGAGCTCTCATAACAGAGATACAGATTACTGGTTGCTTCTAGTCTACACTCTTCTACAGCTGCATCTGATTGCTATAACACTCAGAAGTTGGAGAGGATGTGTCCAAGTTATAGAGTAGGACAACTCTGACCAAAATAGAAAAAGCAGATCTAAGGCTACAAGTAGAATATTAGCTTCCCTTTGTACGCCTTACACTGGCCAGAAAACTCAAGATAACAGATTTCTGCAGTTGATGCTAGATGTCATTCTCTGTTTAGAATAACCATAATGAAGAAAAACTTCAGGTAAACAGGGCAGCATAAAAGAAAATTGTGTTATTCTGTTTTTTAAATAAAAATGAAAGATCTTAAATCGTGATATTGCTACTTTCAGTGTGTCAGAGTGTATCTGGCTAATTTTTCTGGGCTTATTGGTTCCAGACTCCTATCTGTGTTTTTCGCAGAACATGTCTGTATGAAGAAATTTGTAGGAGGACTTTAGCTCATCTGATCCCTGTATGTTGAACTGTGTCCCTACTTCATAAGAAGAAGTAATATAAGCCCCAAAAGTTGCTCTAGTATTTGACTTCACAAACAAATGCCCTGTGTGGCTTCATGTCTAAAACCTTTCAACACAAAATATGGGCTCATCTACACTGTGGGCAGAATCCCAAAGTAATTGTTTGAAACTAAGTTCACACAATCTGATAATCCATCACCCTTCCTTATTCTTTTGTGACCTGATTTGTTCAGTTGACTGAATGCTGAAGCTGGTGCTAGAGGTCCCAGTCTCCTAGTGAAGAAAGAGGATGTCATCATTCTCAGTATTTTGTACCTCAGGGCTCTATGTGATTTTCACTCTGTACATCTTTTTGGTTTTATAGCACACTGTGTGATTGCTTTCCGAGGAGCTTCATGTATTAATCACTGTCATCTAGCAGAGAAAATCAGGTCATCTTCTCTGTCTAGATATATTGGATGCACAATAGATTTCTTCTTATTGTAGCTCCACAAGATGCTTTTGTTATAAAATCCCATAGAACCTGTGTAAGTTGTACTAAAAAATAGTCAAAGAAAGTTATTTTGATAATTGTTTTTCTTCCTGTAGCTCTTTGAAAACTAAGAAGTTTTGATTCCGTAAAAATTCAATTAAATTATTAATTTTTATGTCACAATAGGGTACTCTGTTTGTGTGTTCACCCAAATGCATTTGTTGTGCAGAACTCTTGGTCATCTTTTGAATAAACTGTAGTAAACACATTTGTTCCAGTAACTTGATAAATATTTCAACAGATGCATGCCAACACTTTAGCATAAAGGTAGAAAAATTAATTGAAACCTTCCAGGTGGTACAATACTGATGACAGATGCAAAACTGACATTGAGAAGGAAAGGGATGAATAAGAGAAATATAGCATTTTTACAGTGCATGATTTTGTCTTTACAGTTTTGATTGTATGCTTACTAAAAATTGAATCAGCTGATTAGATATTCTTGCAATTCAATACAGTTACTTTAATTAGGTCAGCAAAAAAGTAAATCATTAAATGTAGCCAAAAGATTCATTATTCAAAAATCTATATCCAGCTTATTTTATTTTTCATGTTCAGAATTGATCTCAAATCTGTGTTCAGCCATAACACTTCCAAGAATTTTGATTTCTGTAGTACAAAAGTTTTCAGGTGCAATAACCACAGTTCTTGGCACTTCAGCATAATACTGGCTACACTTCTCAGTAGTGAGCATACCACATGTATCATATCAATATCTGATGCCTCTTTCTCATTATATGAAACTATTTGATATACAGACTTCATCCTGAAAAGTCTGTTTAATTTGGGATGCTAGATAGCTCTCATATTCTATAGCATCTCTTAAGCTAATAGATCTCTTCCATGCCTATTACTTTTGCCAATTAATTTTCATATTGTAGAATTACATGATCATATCAGACTCCAAAGTAATTTGTGTTTATAGTACAGTGGAGAAAATGTGGTCTGGTTTTTGAGAGTTGTTTTGGAATGGTTTTTTGCTGTTTGGGCTTTTTTTTTTTTGGTACAAATATTTGGAATAAAGAAGAAAATATTTGAAACTGTTTAACATGTACACAAGGAGAAACACTTTCGAATCCCCTCTAGAGCTGTTTTCATGGATACTGTCTAGGTTGTTCTGACATTTTTTTCAGCTCATAGTCCTGTTGTGCACGTGTTTTCTCAGAATGGTTTTCAGACTTTTATTAGAATGGTTGTTCTGTCAATAGCTATTAACTTTTGCATGTGCTCTTCTCCTAGGTCAGCTAAGTACTATCTTTTACTAAACTAAATGCTTGGGAAACAACAGTCATTTGCCCTACATGAGGTGTAAATGTTGTAATCCTTTAACGACACCCAGATCCATTTTGATTTAGTATATGCATTGCATTACCAATGGCATTGCAGCCTAGAAGATCTTGCTAATAAACTGTATTACTTTAGGCTTGCATGATTTATTGATTATCTTTTTTGTGTGACACTAGCTGGCATATATTTTCCAGTGACAAAATAAAGGATAAAAAGGATAAATGAATAAAGTATGACAAACAAACTCAGTATTTTGAAGACTATGGCACATGCTATGCAAAATCAGGAATGCTGTAGTTCATCAAAAGCAAAGGAGCTTTTAGTTTAAGAGAAAATAAGAGAAATAGTATGGTCATGATCACTTTTCTCTTTGACACATAGAATTAAAAGAGCAACAGGGCCACTGGGTTTCAGCTTTAACCTCCAGCTGTAACTTGCAGTTGCTTAGTTCTTATCCCTATGTTGTGGTTTTAAGTAGCC
>WEIV01028288.1:0-26852 GCA_013390005.1 Calyptomena viridis | reverse complement strand
AATCCACTAAGAAGCAGTTTGCAACAGACTGTTTCCGTGGAGAAGACCCCACGAGGAAAGCTGGGGTGGGACTCTCTCACTCTTCTGAACAGCAGCAAAGAAAACCTCTGATTGTAACCCCCCCCACACACACACACCTGCCTTCCCGAGCTGTTGGGGGAAGGTGAAGGATCTTAAAAGGGAGGGGTGGGGGGAGAAAGGTGTTTGTAACAACTATCAAACTGCTCACCCTTAAACTCTTAAGCTCTGATTTTAGTAGTAGTTGTAGTTGTAGTAGTAGTAAATTCTTAGCATTCTAAGTTAGAGCCTGTTTTGCTTGTGTGAAGTAGTTAATAAACAGTTGCTTGTAATCCTTATCACAAAAGTCGGGGGGTTTTTTTTCCCTTCTCTGAGAAATTTTAGATCTATGTGTGGGCTCTCGGCTTTTAGCCAGAGTCAAACCATGACACCCTACCTCTCTACCTCTATCCCTATCCCTCCCTACAAATCTACAAAACAAGGTTCACTGTGCAAGTCACTTACTCATTTCCAGCAGAGAAAGTAGATAAGTGGTTACTTTATTTTTAATACCTAGAATCTGGTGAAACAAATTAGATGAGATTAAAAATAAGGCAAAATATTTTCATTCTTGCTTCAGTTGTGTTCTTCCACTGTCTTTCCTAAAGGTTGCATAGGTGAATATTATCATCCTGTTATTTTAGAGTTACAAGGTATTATGAACAGTCTCCTCCCTATGGAGAAGACTTCAGATTCTGTAGTCACTCCTTTATTAATATTTCATATGTCTGTCAACTTGATATTTTTCCATATGCCTCTGAAATTTCCAGTATCACTGAAGATGAAAATTAAAAAACCTTAAGAGTACAGTCTCTAACCTCTACTGCTGATGAACGTTTGACTACACTTTCTGCCAGAATGCAGGTATAGGTATAAGCTGCTGCAGGATCACTGTGACTCCTAAGAATTTTATTTTGGATGGGTAGCATTTCAGGCTATATTCCTGGCAAAGAGTAATCTGTGAATTCCCACTAGCATCCACTCCATATAGTATTTGAGTCTCAGTCAAATTTACAGTCCTCAACTATGGTAGCTTGACTTCATTGAATTCCATTTTTAGTGGCTCATGGGATGTATTTTTTCCTCTCACTATGTCTTTGCTCTGTCTCCTTTGTGTCAATCAAAACTATCATCCTCCCACTAATGTTAATATTAGATAGCTTTTGCCAGATTTACCACCCTTTTATTTGTTCAAAAATTACTTTTATTCTCATTACTTACTAATAACTTTATTTAATGTAAAAAAGAAAAGGGAGCTTAGGGGTTTTGTTGAGTTACAGCTTTAAAGGCCAACCATTTTGGAGATGAAGATTTGAAGAAGGGCTTACATTTTCACTCCACTACCTTTTTCCTTTTTACAGGGGTTGAAAAAAAATAAAAATCTCTGTAACTTTGCTTCTATATTTCAGAAAGCTAAGGCATTCTCAGGATAGTGCAGCTTAATGCTTGTAATTAAAAAAATAGGCATCTATGATCCCATCCAAAAATACTATGTTCCAAAAACAATTTTTTCAGCTTTACCCCCTGAATGGAAGATGTTCTATTTACATCATCTATTTACATTCATTCTTGTAGCACAAGATGCACACACCTCAGATTCACAGTTTAGATCAGAATACAAACCAGTTTATATAATTGTATTGAAAACACCAGAGGGAAAATCATTATCGGGCTTTTTTTCCAATGCTGACAGAAAATGAAATGGTATAGGACACTCTATAGCCTAACAAGTCTTGAAAACAATCACTGACTGACCCACCATTTCTGCATTAGGACTTCTTCCAAAAAAAAATTATGACGAGACTTTGAGCAAATATTATCACACTATATTAAACAGATGTTAGAGGTTTTTTAAATCCTCGAAACTCCCACTTCTGTTAAGTCAGTTGCAAAGCTTTTATCAAGTGTAAGCAAGAGCAGGATGAAATCCAAAATCATGACTTAGTTTTCTATATAGTTTGAAAATATCTTTGCAGCATGCAAAGAATTTTTACTAAACTCAGGATTTTAAAACTGGAGGCAACAAAAACAACACTAGTTTGATTGTGATAAATTATATAATCCAGATTTATAGCCACCTATCTGTTTAGAAGTGCATATCACAAAGTAGTAAATTGTCCTCTAGTAAAGGTCAAATGCAGGCATCTATATACTTATCTACCTGACTTGGTTCATATTCTGCTATACATTCCTGTCTTCCTTTGAAAGCATATTTAAGATTTTTCTAACACCTGCCTACACTACAAGTCAGATGATATTTTCTTTTCCCCATTTTTATTGTCCTGCTAAAATGGCAATAACTCAAATTCAGGACATGCCTGACTTAAGCATGGCAAGAGCAACCTGTTTTGGCTGACTGTTCTGATGGATGCAAGATGCTGTCCAGCTAGTTTGGCTTACCTAGAACTAGCGCTGATTTATTTTTTTTGTTTTTTTAACTAGGCTGTTTACAATCTTAACACTATCCTCATATTGTGTCAGACACCTTAAACAAATGTCTCTATCTCAGGGAAGATCATCTGTGAATCTGGCAACCTAGCCGTTAGCAGTTTTTCTCCTGCATAAAGTTCCACTAAAGATGGCTGGCAAAGCTATTTCCTGGAGCCATACATTGCAAACTTTAAATCTTACATTTTCTTCTTGCAAACTCCTGATTCTTCTTTCTTTGTCAATCATATTGGGCATAGTGTGTGCACATTGTACAATCTGTGTACATTGTTCCTAGTGCTCATTCTAAATGCAAGGGTTTTTTCATATTTCTGTGCATAAATTACTGCAATTAAAATTCCAGTAAATGGGATTTTATTTCTTTCCATGATTTCATGCCTTTTTCAATGTTTAGAGTTATAATCCAAGCTTCTGTTTGATTTGTGAATCTTCACATTGATTGTTGTTTTGCTAGGTTTCTTCTAAATATACATGTCGTTTATACCTGACTCTCTTTCATCTCAGTTACTCACTGAGACCTGTTAAAAAAAAATTATTTCTCTGTCCCTAATTGAATACAATGACCTTCTTTGATAATTCTTGGAACTGGCAAATACCAGCAGTAAAAGAGACCCTTTACTGCCAAATAGCAATGGTGGTAAACTACTTCAGGAAGAGAAAGGGACTCCCTGAGTTGTATTAATTGGCATCTGGGCAGAATCAAGCTTTCTCTCAAAGGTAACTATTTCCTTTGGAATTTGTAACTTAGAAAGAGCCACTGCAACTAACACTCATCTCTCAAGCTACTATAGATTCCTAGCATTAACTGCTTGTTGAGCCTTTCCATTTCCTGCCTTTGTCAATTGCACCATCTTTTAAAAGTGAACAGATGCAATACAAACAATTATGGCCCTTGCAAGGGCACTATTCAAAACAGCTTCAGAAAAGAAGTAGGAAGAACACAAAATCCTAGTCTTCATGATAATGAAATTAAGTACACCTTACACACTACTGGCTTTCCAATCCTGATCTGTAGGGATGTAGCGTAATTATATCCTCCTAACACTATCTCAGGACCTGGGCTCAGGCAGTTTCCAAAATAGGAAAAATAAACAAATAGATGAAACAGTGACAGCAGTAGAACAAAAACTCATTCTGCACTACTTTTTAAATCAGAGCCACAGGAATTATGTCCAAATGTAATTAATTACTTTATTAACAAATCGTTGCTTAAATCATAGTTGAGCATGAAACTACTCCCACACCAGCCATAATTAGTCTACCTTGCAATTGTCCTATGAATAAAGAGTTGAGATTGTTGAGCCTGGTGAAGAGAAGGCTCAAGGAAAACCTTAGAACATCTTTCCAGTATCTAAGGAGGGCTACAAGATAGCTGGAGGGGGACTTTTTACAAGGGCAGGTAGTGATAGGTCAAGGAGGAATAGGTTTAAATTGTCAGAGGGCAGGTTTAAATAAGACATTAGGAAGAAATTCTTCCCTGTGAGGGTGATGAGACACTGGCACAGGTTGCCCAAGGAAGCTGTGGATGCCACATACATGGAAGTGTTCAAGATCAAGTTGGATGGGACTCTGAGTAAACTGGTATAGCGAAAGTTAATTAATTCAATTTGTGCGGTTTTCATCACTTTGAATAGTCAGGTCACAAAGAGGAAAAGTTTTGCCACCTGACTGTACTTTGATCACACTATTTGAGTCATTGGTGTATATAAAGTCCTGAGAACATGCCAAACATGACAGCTTCAAGAAGACATTTATAGATCCACTAGTATCATAAGATAATATAGAAAAAGTTATGAGATGTACTCAAAAAATGAGGACAAGATAAGAGGAGTAGCAACCTAACAGATGAGCAAAACTTCCAGACAGTTGTTTGCACTTCCAGCTTATCTTTAGATACCCTAGCAGAGAACAAAATGATAGAAAACATCACATTGAAGAAGTAGCCAGCTGTTTCAAAGAGGAGAGGATTGAAAAATTCATAATTACAAATTAGCCCACTTGTATCTATAGAACACATGTTCATAGGATAACACCAGCAGGGTATTTTTAATAATTTAAGGTATTTAAAAATGTCAATAATAAAAGATGGATTTTACTCAGACAGTGTATTGTGGTATAGAGCCTGAATTTTTGTGGGTGGCTTTCCAACTTATTTATTGACAGTACCGTGCACTTAACATCTTAATTATTTTGGAATCTTTGCCCATGATAGTCTAGGTTCTTTGGAATGGGTTTCCTGGCCTCACTTTTTTCCATAGATCTCCCATTTTTTAACTCGGAATGAATTCATTAGCACGTAACATCATAAGAATTTGGGTTCTTACTTGCAGTAATGATCAGTTCTTCCTGTTTAAACTTAGGCCTTAAAGCTTGGAAAGAATTCTTGTATGATTTTGGAGGGACAAGTGCAACAAAACATCAGCTCTTGTAGCGTTAGTGTTTTAATTTAATTGTGATAGTATGTTACAAATAAAAGAATTCTTTCTGGTAAATAACGCCCAAGTCGATGTGACAATAAAGTTTCAAGATTCTAACAGACAAATGGAGACTAAACCCACAGATAAATAGATTCTATCATCTACAAAACATGGACTCTACTTCAGTCATAAGTAATGCCACTGAAGAAATTGGAGAGCTGCTTCTGGAAAGTAATTATTTGTCATATCCTTCAAAGATTAGTTTTGGAAAAGACCATTACACTAACAGTCTGATTTGTTGTCCAGCAGGCTGTGATATTTCCACAAACTGCCTCAGCTTTAGCATTTATTTTCTGGGTAAGAATCCAATTCTTATTTAACTCAGTGGGTTTAGTTCACATAGTGCAACTGAACAGGTATTTTAAAGAGTTATGTAGTCTGACTGCTTGAAAGCTTTCCATAAGCTTTTACCACTTACCTAGTTCAAATTCTCAGCACTCCTATTCAACAGCAGATATCAGAAAAAAACACATGGCCTAAGCATACCTTCACACTGGTAGCTTCAGTTTCCACCCCTACAGCTGGTTTTAGACTAGAAAATCTGGTCAAGGTTTATCTGATCCTAATAGCCTGTGAGAGTTTTGTGCTTTCCATAGTTGGTTCCTTAACCAACACCAGGTACAATCAACCTTCAGCCTAATAATTTCTATTCAGCATTTTACCAGGTCGTATCTTTTCATTTCACCCATGGCTGTACTCTGTGAAAGACACACTGTAGAGGGGCGCTGGAAATATCAGGAAGGCAAACAAAGCACCTGGCACCATAAGGTGAGCAAAAGCAAGGACAAGAAGAAAAAGAGCTTATCATTCCAGCATGTACAACAAGTCACTTATCAGGACAGCAGGAAGCAAAAAAAAAAAAAAAAAATATTCAGGTCATAGAATTCAGGACCACATTTAAACAAGACAGTTGCTAGGTCAAAGGCAAAGCCTTGGGAACACAGTCGAGACACTTGATAAAAATCCAGAGGTAATAAAATCCTCTTAAATGAGGTCTCAGTAATAGGCCCTGTAAGACCCCAGGTCTCATGCCAAGGAGTTTTACTTTAAAAATATACAAGCTTCCAAAAATTTGCCTACCAAACCTCTAAAAGAGCCCCTGATTTTTTAACACACCTTGAGCTAGCGTAAAGAGAATACGTTGCACATATTTTCCTAGGATGTACTTTTACTGGTAACTTTAGAAAATAAGGGTACTTGGCAAAAGTTTAAAAACCAAAATAAAGCATTCCACAAAGCTATGACTTAAGAGTCATAGCATATAACTTAGCAGAATGTAATTAATTCAGTCCCAAATAACCTAAAATATTAAGAAAGGAGTAAAGATAGAGAAGAAAGAAGAGAGAGAGAAAGAAATTATTAAATAGCTACCACCAGAATCCTGTGGAAGCCAGGCTTCCACAAGGCCAGGCGGTAATCTCAAGTCAAAAATGAAGACCTTGTCTTTATGTGCTCTGGCTCTCTGTGGCCACACCTCCCAGGTAGGACGTATGGCCAGCTGGCTACTCTGAGGTTTCAGGGCAGGGTGAGGAGCAGTGTTCCCATTGTGCCAGCCAATCTGAGGCCAGGGCAAGGATTCCAGGGTGTGGTGTAGGCTGTGCTCCCGGGCTGCCTTTGATTGACATCTGCTCTGGGGTGACATGGTGAAGATGCAGAGGCTCCCTTATTGGATATGGCATTACCTCAGCTTCATGAGATTTGATTTATCTCTCCCCACCCCCTCCCCCCACATCCTGACACATTTGAGTTGGTTCCCACACAACAATTAGTATAATAATCCAATGTCTCACAGGTCCCAGCTCACTGGCTTGGGGAAACTTCTGAGTTAGCTAGAGGCTTGTGAAAGCCTCATGGTAATTCTGCAACCAGTTCAGATTAACATGAATGCCTTAACACTGTTCTAGTTCTGTGGTTTGTGTGATTCTTATTCCTATCAGCCAGTCCTGATCAATGCATTTATGCTATACTCTCTCATAGCCTCAGACAGGGTCTCCTCTGGAAATAAGAGCAGGCTCTTTTCTATTTATTCTCCCCCAACACTTCTCATGTTGAATAAATAAATAAATGAATAAACTTTAGCTTGAGTGCATATTTTTTCTGCCTGTGATCTGAGCTCCTATAGAAAGTTTGATCTTTTGTGTGTATTTCTGTCCTGCATCTGATGATTTCAGAATACTTAGCAGAGCAAGTAGATGCTTCAGAAGGAATTGTCATGTGAAAACAGATGTTCAGACAAAAGAAAGAAAATAGCACAAAGTTCCTAATGATTTTTGATTAATGACTTGAATTTTCCATCAGCATAAACAATTCCTACTTTTCAGACTGTGAGCTAATATACCCTCTGGCTATGATTGACATGACAAATCCTAAAAGAATACACTTGTGAGGATTTTTTTTTCTTGAATACGTCAGTACATTCTTATTTACTAAAACCCTAGTTTTGTACATGATCTGGATGCAGAAGCCCAGATCTTGACAGCAAGGAGCTGCAGAAGCGGCTTCTGTAACAAGAGGCTGGGGCTGCCCTGTGCTGGACACAGCTAGCTCCAGACACATCTGCAATGGACTCACGGCAAGACATGACTGAGTCCATCAGCCCCAGGTGTGGCACCTTCGGGAAAACATATGTGAAAATGTTACATAGTGAGAGGAGGAGAAAACAAAAATAGTGAGAAAACACCCTACAAACCTCAAGGTCAGAGTAGAAGGTGGGACTCCAAGAGCCAGAGCAAAGACTGCCTTCCAGCCTGTGTAGAGGACCCCACAATAGGGTTGGTGGACATTTCCTCAAGGAACTGTGGCCTCTGGAAGGACAGATATTGGAGGAGGAGAAAAGTGTGAGGAGGAGGAGTAGCAGAGAGAAGCTGTTATGAACTGACTTCAGCCCCCATTCCCTGTGCTTTTCCAGGGGCAGAATAGGCAGAGGATGTGGAGAGAGAAGTTGAAAATGAAGGCATAAGCAAAAGCCTGGGAGAGAGGGAGGAAAGATATATTTTAGTGTTTTTCTTTGATTCTTACCAAAATCTCTTTTAACTGGGAAAAAATAAAATTAATTTTCCTCATGTCAAGTCTGTTTTGCCTCTGACGGTAACTGCTAATTGATGTCCCTGCCTTTATCTTAACCCACAAGCTTTCTCATCATACTTTCTTCTCCTGTCCTGTTGAGAAGGGAAGATGAGTGCTCAGGTGGGGGTTTGGCCTTTAACCAAGGTTAACCCTTGAAGCGCATGTACTAAATTCTTCTTTAGGGACCAGGAAACTAAATAATTTTTTGTGAATATTAAATGAAGTTTTCAACCACCAGATCCATGTTCTAGACTCAACTTGCTAGAAAACTCTGCTGTGATGGGTCTGACCTTGTTTTTACAATTTTTGTCCCTTTCCTCTTTGTTTTGTTCTGGCACCAGCTGGAACAGGGGCCATCACCTGGCACAGTCTTGTGCATGTGCTCCAGACCCCGGCGTGTTGCAGTGAAAAGGGGTCTGGGCAAGCTCCGCTGCCGAGGCAACGCGTTCTGCCCGGAGCGTGGGCTCAGGGCCCAGAGCGGAGATGCTGCTGCTGTGGCACAGGGGGAAAGGACATGTGGAGACTTTCCTTTTTGCATGAAATGCTGGGAAAGCCTTTATAAAGGGCTGCCAGTGCCATATTTTCTCTCTTGGGAGTGTATCTGTGTGCAGATGCATCTCTGCTGCAGCTCCCGGGGGCCAGTGCTGGTGTTTGGCAGTGCCTCCATCCTTTCTTCCCCAACTTCTTCCGTGCACACTTGCCCTTCTCCTACCACTCCTGATGGAAAGCAGTGGCAACAAGTGCCTGCATTTTCTGCTAATTCACCTTTGTGATCCAGAGTGCTCTGTCAGCAGTGTGGGTTTGTTTAACTACCCAAACCCTCGTGCCCATGCCCTGTCTAGGCTGCGCCCCATCCTTGGGTGCAGGCGGCTGCTGTTCCCACTCCAGAATGCCTTTGAGGCCCCTGATCTGCAGCAGCTGCCATTTTGAGTTCATTCTCAGCCATCTCCCACTCCTGATGGCACACAGGTGCCCCCATGCTGGTCACTGAAGGCAACTTCAGCCTCTGCCATTTTTCCCAATGCTCTCTGGTGCATCACAGTTACCGCTGCATCCAGGACATAAGGGAAAAAGAGACAACTGGTGTTTAAACAGTTTTAGCCTATGATTTTTGTAGGTTTATTCTGTTTTACTGCTTTCATTTAAATACCCATTTACACCATCACTAATACATTCACATTCACATATTTATATATCTAGTAAAGTTGTTGCCTCTCTATACATTTTTTCATCTCATATTTCTAAATTTAACATGATTAACTGTCTAAACCAGGACATTTGCCCAAAGAAAATTTTTAATGGTTTTTGTCAAGAAACAAATTAACAAAGGTTATCAGTGTTGTTCTGTAAGTATAAGAAAGCTGATATAATTTTTGTCTGTTTCTAAGATCAATAGATTTTTTCAGTTTCACTCAGTCTAAGATGTACAAGCAAAGTTTCTTTGAACTGTATGGAAGTGCTTTTCTCAATATTGCCTAAAGTTACTTTAGGAAAAAAGTATTTGAAGTTTCATGAAATTGAATCCAGAGAGTGTTATCTTTTCATGACAGCATATTCTTCACCAGCATATGTTTCCTTACCGAATACTTATTTCTAACATTTTGTATGAGTTATGATAATGTTTTCCAGCAATTAAAAACAAAAAAAAAAGAAAAAATTGTCTTGTTCTCTAGATTTATTTAGCTTAAAACATGTACCATTAAAGAAAGCACAACTGCAAGTATACAATTCTGATTTCTGTTGTGAATCATCTGTCACATATTTCGAAGGTTTCTGTTATTGAGACAAGAGATTTACTACCTGAAGTATGCTAATTTGACAGATGAAGTATGTCCCTGATTAGCAGCTAAATAAGCTTTTCTTTTAAGGTTCTCATGTTTCATTCGATTATTCACTCAACATAGTTTTTACTTTCCTTGATAAACCCATATAATCTTAAAAAAAAATTTAAAAATATTAGTTAATATTTAAATTTACTGAACAATTCTACCATGGACTGCATTATGACATTTTTACAGTGTAATTTATCCTTGAAAATTATAAACAGATAACTGAATTTTATAGAATGTAGCTCCCTCTATTTTATTCCTAAAGGTTTTTTTCATCTTATTAACTAGTTTATTTTGTCAGACACTCCTGTTTTCTTGGTTCTTGTTAAGAGGTGCACAATACTTTCTCTTATAAAATAAAAATATAAAGGTATTATCTCTAGGTATACAAAGATGCTCTTTCCACTTGTTTGAAGATAGTTTTTGTAGCAGGAAAGCTTATCTACTCCTCAGTATTTCAAAGACTGTTGGGTTTTGTGTCATTCAGTTCTTCCAACATCGTATTCTGAAGGTCTCCATAATGACAGTACTGCCAAGCTGTTTTCCATAGACCAGCATCTGTCTTGCTTTGTAGCCAGGACAATCTATTTAAAATAACGTCTTGCATTTCTACTTTAAAATGTTTTCTAAAAGACTGACACACATCCAAGAATGTCCAGCCTCCTGAGGTTTAAAACAATGCACCACAGTATGAGTTCTGAGTTCAAGGTCTTGCTCCAAGCCTTTTGGAGGGGGAATCAAAATGCACCCTAAAATGGTATCAAACCTTTAGCTGATATCTTAGGACAACAAGATTTTGCATCACTTTTCTTAAATTAGCCAGAACGTTAATACCATTTTCTCCTCTGTACTAACAATACTTTGTCAACTGTAGTCTAGAATCTTGTCTTTTTGTAACAAGAGCAGTATTATATCAGATGTAATATATCAGATTATACCAGATGTGGCTCTGTGAAAATACTTGATCTGGTTTAACAGTTTAATTTCCAGATTTAACCAGTATCTTTGCATAGTGCTCACTAAATCATGTATGTAACAGCAGCAATAACTTGGTTATCCTCACAGAGCGTTCCATTATGAAGTACAGACACATCCAAAAGGTTTCTAGATGTAAACTCATAGTCCCCTTAAATCAGGTCTAAATTGGAGAAACTACACATTTAATGCAACTGAAAAATTTCAAAGGTTTTACCAAAATATCAGCTTCTTTCATTTTTCTGTGATCCTTCTATTTTGAAATCAGTCAACTTCTAATTTCTGTGTGGTATTAAACATTGTGCTAACTAAAAGTTGTGTGATTTTTGTTCATAATTCCTCTTATTTCTTCAGCTGTGGTTTGTCATGTCATCCCTTTTTCTGTATACTTCCATAGTTCCTGTTCTAGTATGGGGTGACTCTTGGGGATGGTCCTGTGCAGGGCTAAGGGTTGGACTTGATGATCCTCATAGGTCCCTTCCAACTCAATATATTCTGTGAGTTTGTGATTTTTGGTGCTGCTAATACTTTAAAAACAGAACAAAACAAAAACCAACAACCAAAAAAACCCCAAAACAAAACAAAAAACAACCAACCAAAAAACAACAAAAAACCCCAAACCAAACCAAAAAACAAGTAAAACCTCATGTTAAATAAATGCAACAATAAACATGTAACAACTATTTAACTTTTTTTAACACTTTAATATAAAGATTGAACAACCGTCTGTGGGCATGCTCACCTATTTGCCCTTCCATCTATCCATCTTACTTTGTAAAGAGAAAAGACAGAAGAAAATAAAAAGTTACATTGGAGGTGAGGTCGCTTTTATTTCTAGAGCTCAGTCATATGGCATGAATTAAAAAAAAAAAAATAAAGTGACCCTCTCTAGTATAATGAAAAAAAACAGGTTCTCAAACTCCACTTCTACTCATCTGGCTGTTATAAGAATATGACACCAAAATAAAATCTAATTAAGATCAAAAACTTATAGAGTTGATAATACCATTACTAAATAAACTAATCAGAGTGCAATTCTTAATCTCAGAGGAAGAAACACAAAATATAGTGGCATCTTTTTTTCTCTTTTTTATAATCAGCTTTCAAAATACAAAATTCAACATTTGAATTCCTTACAGTGATTAATACATTCACACTGATTTTCTGCTTCTTCCCTGCAGATACATTACAGCAATGTCTATTATTGTTCGTTTGACTAACTGCACATCCAGCTATTACAGATCACTTTGAAGTTTTCATAAAGTATTCGAGAGAACATTCTTTTAAAGTACTTTCAGTGCCTGCCAATTTGATAAATACATGCATTTACTGTCATAAATATAGGCAAAGTTTAGAAAATGAAGGATATTATAAAACATGTTCTACATTTTTGCAATTTTTTGACGATTTTATTTAAGGTGTATGTGTCAGAGTGTGACTGAGACGTGTTACACAGTTAATGGTTCCTAGAGTAACAATACTTATTAACCTTAAATATACTGAAAAAAATACAAGTCCACACTTTTACGAATGAGACGGAATATTTGTTTACTTTCGGTAGAATGAAAATTGATTATACTACTTGGGTTTTCTCTAGTATAAAAGCAGATGATATGCTCATTTGCAGTTACTTAATCTCAACTTTGAACAGTACATTACATCAAATTTAATGTGTGTGCTTCTTCTTTTCCCAAATTGCCTTTAGTTCTTTTTCATTCCTCAGCTATATTTTCATCTTGATATTCAATATGCTCCTAGTACAAGACCAATCTCAATTCCATAGTTCTGAAGGGAGAAAATTAATGTGGTGTTACACATGTGTTTTCTCAATAAGGTTATTTGATTTTACCCTTTCACTACTTGAGTGTTGAGGTTTTTTTGTCAGCTTGTTTTTTCTTCACTTTTCTGGCTTTTCATTTGGTAGAAAGTGAAATCAAGAAATAGACTAATCTATTTTCTATCAATTTGAATTCTTTTTCCTGATATGAGAGGCAGACTGATGAAGTGTAAAGCAAAAAGTTATAAACAATTTTGTCAAGTGAAAGAGGGGCAGGGTTTGCCTAACATGAGAGAAAGGGGATTCATTCAACCCTTAATAATTTATTTTTCTGTCAGTGTCTCCAGGAAATCAAAACCCTTTAAGGCCCGATCAGTCTCTCAGCATCCCATATGGGGGGACCCTTCATCAGACAGATCCACAATCGGAGGGTGGGGGACATCAGCAGGCCTTCCCAAAGTGTTATCCATTGATGGCCAGTGTAAACACCTTATTAGGAATAACTCTTAACAGTGTACAGAAAATACACTTTTTATGAATACAAATCATAACAGGTTAATAAAATTCGGAAGTCATCGGTGATAGTGTCTAACTGCAAAAATATGTGTAAAACAATCTACCAATACCACAAAGCAAGCACAAAATCTAATACAAAAGCATCTACTAATATACTTATATATCAAGCATAAACACTAATCTTAAAAACAGCATTTAATGCATGTACAACACAGTTCTTACCCAATATGTGGGGGGGGAGACAGGTTTAGCCCATCCCAGCTGTGTTGGTGGAAATCTTCTCCCCAAGTCCACATACTTAGGTGGAGTTTGAGTTACTCTAGTCATAAGTGCTTAATTGGGTAGTCATCCTTGGCATCTATCACCCTTCATGGACAGATACAGTATGGTTTTTGAACTTCAAAACATCACCATGTTCTCCTCCCTGCAGGATGTTTGTGGAAGGAGGTTTCAGTGTCTCCACACTAGTCTCCTTTTCCTTTGCATCCACCATAGCAAGTGTTAATCAGTGTTTGGGGAACCTTTGAGACAAAGTGACTGTGTTCTATCTGGATAGCAGCAGCTGCTTTTAATCCTCTAATTCCTCTTCTCTAATTTTTAACCCTATGCATCATTTCACATAATATTATTCCAATTAGAAGATAATCAAGCCTAAAAAAAAGAGAGCATTATTTTTATAATTGAGGAGCAGACCTTATTTGTACAAGGGCAATGATAAATTTTCATTACTCTTTGCTGGAAAGATATTTTGTTCTCTCTTGCAGGTAAAAGTAGTTTGAGGACAGTGATTTCAGAAAATTCTAGTGTGCCAGTTGAAAGATTTGAGACCTTTTGTTGTATTTCTCAGCTGAAAATTCTGACTTATGAGGAAAAAAGTACATTTGTTGTGGCATGAGCCCTCTGTTACTGACAAATATTCAACATCTCTTCCACCATGTAGTACTTTACTGAGAAAGTAGTTTCTAGCTTTTTTCATTTTATTTTCATATTTCCATAAAAAAATTATAAAGACAAATTGTCTTCCTGTGCTTTCCTCATAGTACTTACATGACAGAAGATTCTTTCCAAGTCTTTTATGTTCTACTGAGTAAATTGTGAAATTTCATGGGTGTTCAAGTGTGTACTTAATAACGTCTTTAAAGGAGCTTTCCTAATTTACAGTCATCTCAAACAATTCCTTGACAAATATTTTGTTTATATATATACCTGCAAATGGAATAAACTTATTTTAAAAAGAAATAAAGAAGAACAGATCTACACCTAAAATTTACAAAAGCCTATTAATTATAGTGTCATGAAATCAGTTTGGTCCATAGCCCATAGGTGGTGCTTTACTGTTGAAGTGCATGAAGTTAACAGATCAGAAGAAAGACTGCCTACTGTTTGGAGAGTCTCGAAAATATCTGTGCCTGGTAGGAAAAGTGAGGGACAAAATGTTCCTCTTCAGAACGACTTATCTTGATTTAGTATTTTAAAGTGTGAGCTTTAATTAAAAGAAAAAACACTTCAATGACTAATTGCCATTGACACTTAAATATATTTTTACTTAGTAAATAACTGAATAAAAACAGCTTTTAAAAACCACCTATTTCTTACAGCAGTCCAAGGAATTGAATGCATAACCCAGCAGGAGATGATGTTTTAATGATATAATGCCATACCTCCTATAAAGAAGACTAATGTCAGGAAGCACTGTAGGAAAAATAATTTATCAAGACTTGAAAAGCACAGTACCAATAGATTCAGATAAATCTGAGTTCTATTTAGGTTTTTAAGGCAAGATTTATTTTCTTCCAGATCAATTGAGCCTCTGTTAATCACTTATTTTAGCAAGACAAAATTAGAACCAAGCTTTTCATAATAGTGTGGTGGTAGTTCCATTACTGTTAATGTGGTGGTAGTTCCATTACTGTGTTCAAGTAATACAGAATACACTTCCAACCCATATTTGAAAATAAAGCCAAAGTGCATTTAGTTTTGGTTTTTTACATATATATATTATTATATAATATTAATAACTGTCCAGTTGCAATGTAATTTTCTTTTATAATTATTTTAATTTCACTTCAGCTTACAGCACCCAGCACACATCTTTGTTTATCAAGCAGTTCAAACACTGAAAAGCTTAGTATGTTCACATTTACAATGAACATGCACCCGGTCAAAAATAATGTGGAGGCTGCATACCCTGATCTGCTCTAATCAGTATAGGGAGACAGGGAGTGGAAGTTACAGTCAGTTCATCACACGTGTTTCCTACTGCTGCTTAGAGAGAGGAATTCTTGCTCTGCTCCAATGTGAGGTCCCTCCCACGGAGACAGTCCTCCACAAACTTCTCCAACATGAGTCCATCCCACAGGCAACAGTTCACAAGTTGTTCCAATGCGGATCACTATTCCATGAGGTAGAGCCTGCCAGGAACAGGCTGCTCCAGTGTGAGTCCCACACAGGGTCACAAGTCCTACCAGTAAACCTGCTCCAGTGTGGCCTTTTCTCTCCACAGGTCTGCAGGTCCTGACAGAAGCCTGCTCCAGCACAAGCTTCCCATGGGTTCACAGCTCTCTCTCTGGCATCCAAATGCTCCAGCAGGAGGGTTCCTCTGTGGGTTACACGTGGACCTCTGCATTCCTGTGGTCCTCCATGGGCTGCAGGAGGACAGTCTGCTCATCATGATCTGCAACATCGACTGCAGGGGAACCTCAGCTCCAGCACCTGGACCACCTCTCTCCCCTCCTTCTCCACTGACCTTGGTGTCTACAGAGTTGTTCCTCTCACATATTCTCACTCCACTCTTCTCTGACCACAATTACATCTGCACAATGATTTTTTTTTTACCCTATTAAATATGTAATCACAAAGGCATTTATAACCATCCCTGATAGGCTCAGCCTTGGCCAGCTGGCATTGGCTCTGCCAGACATGGAGCAAACTTCTAGCAGTTTCTCACAAAAGACACTCCTGTAGCCCTCCCAGTATCTGGCCATGCAAACCCAATACAGCGGTGCATAAGAAAAGACAAAGTACGCTGATAAAACCCCACTCCTTCTTCAGTTATGAGCACAGAATTTAGATGTACCAATTTTTTATATTGTTCATAGCATTTAGTTGAGATTTCTCATACAAAATTAACCTAGACAGTAATGAAATATTTTCACATTTCTTAAAAGAATTTTGAAATAAACATGTACACAGATAATTTTAATAATGAACTGTTTTGTTATGCAAAAACTCCAATGCTGTAAAGTGTAACCTTCTAGGGGAATGTGCTAAAACTGATTAATTTGTACACAACCACTTATGTAGCTTGTTTCTGAAATAAATATAGTGAAATGTAAATAACAAATACATTACCTAGGCAAGTTCCTCTAACTGTACCAGCTGCCTGCTTTCCACATTCTGTCTCCAGACTTATAGTGTTTGCTTGACCATGGCACTGTCGACAGCCTGACAGCAAAGTTGACCTCTTTTCAGAAGGTGAATTGCTGTGTTCCCACAGCAAATGGGAGGATGGCCTTTTTTATTGAGTGCATAGTCTTCATAAGGTTTGGGATTATTTTCTGTAACAAGTTTTTTCTGGTAAAAAAAAATGTTAGTTACCATAAGCACTAATTCCCTAGTTATTACCTGTTTTGATTTAAGAAACAATGCTATGAGCCTTCTTTCTCACAGGTTTTCTATAAACATGTATTTTTAAAACATAGCAAAAATGTAAGGAAAAAGCTAAGTACAAATGAAAGCATGCAAAATTTGGCAGTGAAAGGTTATGATTTTAAGGGAAATCAGTAATTTTATGCTTCATTTTAAAGCACGATGAATCAAGAATCAGGATTATCCATGCAGTTATAACAAGAGCTATATCATATCAGACAGTACAAGCTGAAACTATTTAGAATTCTTGCTTCATATAAAAGCACGGATTAAAATGGGATGCCATTCAAAAATTAAATGCATGTGAAAAGTGAACTTTAAATATTTTGTGGCAATTCATTTTAACTTAGAACAAATACTGAGCTTTTTCCTATTCAAAGAAAACTTTCTGCATATTTACACTTCTGAAGCTTTCATAGTTTATCAGAGGAAAATTTACAGTAAAATAACCTAAAGCAATGACTTCCTTCCAAGCTTTAGACATCTTGGCAGTTTATAGAGTCAGCACAGATGACAGAGTAATGAGCTTTTAAGAACTTAATCTGAGGCAGGGGGAAGATTCATCATTTATCTTAGACTTTTGAGTGTGATAACTCTTCTGATTAATAAAATTGCACTGTTACATTAAAGAGTAAGAAGATGCTTTGTCCCTTTGCTTTTTTCTTGTATTGCTGTAAGACATTGATTCATTGATTATACTGGAACAAAAGTGGCTCATGAAGAATCTAAAATCACAGAGTAAGGACAAAGCACCCACCAGCTCATACATTTCCCCCTCTGACAGGTAAATGATATAAAACCTGTCCTCACAGCTACTCAAGGATGGCCCCATTTCTTATACAATATCTCAGAATTACTTTATTGAGAAGAAATAGAAGATGACGCTAAAGAGATTTTGTTTTCAAAGCAAGCTAATGAGTTTGCCTCCAGAAATGTGTAAACTTTTGGGTTCACTAAGTCAATGCAAGAACCAACAATGGTCCTCTGCTATCAGGAACCTCTGTGACACTTGTACTACAGCAGTTCTCCAAGTCTCCCATCCTGTTTGATGCCAAATAGACACTGCAAAAGTCATTACCCAGCTCTACAATCATTTAATAATAGGATGACAATGTCTGTTTGGACGATTCAGATACTGTTGACTGATGGGATGGTGAAGAAGAACAATAGATCAGAAAGGACGTTTTCAGAAAGTAAGAGATTTAGACTATGAACAGCTGTAGAAAACACTAAAGAATGGAATAAGAGATGGAAGCCACTTTTCTCCTGATGTTTTAAACTTTCTTTCTTCATTATTTTATTTGAAAAAAAAACCATAGCAGAGATCATGCAACCAAAGGAGAAATGTGATTGATATGACAGACAATATAAAAGATCTAGACAGCACAGTCTAGAAACATGGCAAGTACCAGGAAAAAAAGTTATGTTGGCTATAACTGAGTCTGAGTTAATTTTTTTCCATTTCTTCACTTGAAAGACCACCTACCTTGAGGGCAAGATTTCCAATGCTATATTTCATTTTAACTGGGCAAGTTTTAACCATATGTATCAGATTTTTATTTTTGTGGTCAACAAAAAACGGTTATTCATGATACTATTACATATTGAAACTTCTCACCACCACACAGAATTGAACAGCAACAGAATATATTCCATACACTAACTACAGACTAAATCACCAATCACAAGCCGTAAGGATGTAGGCACAGAACTTTTGCTTCTTGCTTCAAGAAACTTTTAAAATCAATGGAAATAATGTTTTCTAGAGAAGGTAACTGTAGGTAACAGACAGAAAAAAAGCACAGAAATTGTAAAAAATCACAGAAAATAAGGGGTAGATTCAGTATGCAGTACACAGTGTTTTCCTGCTATATCCATGTGCTGAGGTACAGCATGAGGAAAAAGACATACCCTCATCCCGCTTTGAATAGTAAAGGTATACAGTGTATTCTGTCATTATTTTTTTCTTTCTTTTCCTTAATCCTATGGAAATCATTTTAATTCAAAAATTATTGAACAAGTTGTCCTTGTTGTTTTGAACCAAAAATAAAAGGAAAAAGAAGATAAATTCTTGTGGTTTTAATATAAATGATAGAAAACAAATATTTTAGAAGTTACAGCTACTTTATGAAGTGTGTTGTTTAATGTAAAATATTTGTATTTTTTTTTTTAATAAACAGATGTCTCTGCTCATTGTCCCTATTCTGAGAAAAGGCTGACAAAAATACTGAAAATTAAAGACTTGGTGTACATGACAGCAGGCTAAAATACAGCATATTTGGAACAGAGCTTTGCACCATGTAGCTCTTGAAATGCACTGTCTGGGTTACAAAGAGTAAAGGGAACCTAGTTTTTTTTCCTTGTTGTCTTCAACAACACTTTACAGTTCTAGTCTCTCTTTATTTGGAGCTAAAATAATTCACTCTATTTTGTGTTAGGAAGACATAATGTGGTTGAAGTCTTAAGGCTACTTCTAGTAATTATTAGAAACTTATATAAATTTTTGTTACGTTTCACATTTCTGTGTCATTCAACTCCATCTGTTCATATCTTTGCTCCCACAATTTACAAGGTAACTTTGTTTCAGAAGGCAGGACATATATTCAATGACTAGCAACTAACATGTCCAGTTCAAGATAAAATTTTCTCTCTCAATGGTTTAAATTGCCAACGGAAGTCTCATTTGAACAAATAAAGAATGGTGATATAGAATAATCAAATACTTCATAGTTCATCAGAATTTTAAATTGCTTTACTGAGATGTAAAATAAATTTCAGCAAACTGTCCATAAAATTAAGCTGTGCTCCACTAAAAAATAATCTGTAATGAGATGGGAACAAAATTCATATTATCTAGCTCTTTCTGACTGTCAGCCTAGGGCATAGAGCACAAATCCAAGTAACACAAGATAATCAACACCAGGAATATGTATCTGCCAGCAGAGAATATCTGGTATGTTAAATCATTTTTCAGATTAAAAGACAGGTGTTTTGTGAAAGAATTAGTCAAGACTAGAAACATTTCTCATTTATTATGTATACTGCATGAATTTGGATTTCTCCCTTTTCAAATATATGACAATGTAATTTTTTTCTCCATGGTCTGTTTCCAGACTTGAGCTCCTTCCCCTTTGTTGTACTTCAAGAAGTTACAGCAGTAACTCACACTGTCGGGGCACCTTAACTCTGAATTCCATACTTGGGTCAAGTGATCTTTGCAACTCTCTTACTTAACAAGCATTATACTAACTTCACATTAAGAGTGCAGTATTCCCATTTTCTTTCCATGTATACTATTTTGGGTACACATGGCCTTGCAGAAACACACACTGATAGCACTAATTTTGTTTTTCTGTATTCATTAGGAGAGAATTATTGTAGGTATTATTTGGATAGAACAGTCACCACTACTGACAGATAAGTAAGATCAGGTTAGTTCTAAGTTCACTAATTTCTACATATCTCCTGGAGAAATAGTTGTAATGAAATACTTTATTTTAGCACTCAAACACATTTTGTTATTATTTTCATCAGTTAGTAAACATCCTTAATTTTCCACAGAAACTTAGGATTTCGGTTTTTTCCCATTTCACTGAGTGAGACTCCTTATTCTGCAAATCAGATAGATGTTTAGTCTGAATACTCTGGTTAATCACTTAAAGATTTAGTGACTCAAAAAAGCACTATGTTTAAAGAGAACTTGAAAAATCTCCAGTACCTTAATTTTACTGTTATGAAACTAGACATCCTTTAAACTTACACATGCCTGAAAGATACGTCATGATACAGTAAGGCCTATATTTTGACATTGTTCTTGACTATAGAAATTACTAATAAAGCACAGAGATATGAGACCAGGTGCTGATTTAAATGTTAGTTAAGACAAAGACTAGTAAAAGTTAAACATCACACAATTAGCCCACATTATTAGCAGCCACATTATTTTGTACTATATGATACAAAAATTGTCAATAGAAAGCTCAGGCGCATTAATTAGGACTTTTTTACTGCCTTACGGTCAAGTATGAGATCAACCGTATAATCCACACATCCCAAAGCATGACTTTTGTAATGTGAGAGGTCTGTGTAAAATATAGACAAAGTTCAGGGGGATAGTCTAGTTTAGGAGGAAGAAATTCACATTCAATAGACAAAAGCCTTTTGTTGCACACTTATTTGCTGTCTAAAGATGGTGCATATTTGTGTCTAAAGCTGTTAGTGAGATTTTTCACTACTAAATGCAACTCTGAAAAAGGTACATGATTGCACCGGAAACACGCTGAAATAGTTGAATGATGATGATGAATGCAATTTTATTATGACTCTGATTTATCATAAAGATAACATCACAACACACACAGCAGTATTGATGTCCTCTCCATAGATAAGTGTGCAGCTGCAAAATCACCAGATTGGTTTATATTTGCATTGACACTGTAGTAATTGACAAGCATAAACCTCTGTATCTACACATCTCATACTCTGGCCTTCCATTGCTATCTGGTGCTGGCTTAATCCAGCAAGACATCCTGTTGTCTTCTGAACATCTATTATCCTACACTTTTCCCAATACATCAGCCAAGCTTTCCTCCAGCTCCAGTAATCAGCTTTCACACACAAACACCGCTACATACCCCTTCACATTTCTAGTATCATTCATCCACCATCGAGTAACTGAACAGTGAAATTTTTACTGTTAATTTTTGCAGTTGTCCAGTCTCACAGGAACCCTCAGCATCTCACTGGGCCCAAAAGAATCTCTCTCCACTTAAGGCAATTCAAACACAATAATTTCATTAAGCTCATTTTCCTTTACTCAAACTACACATTTTGACAGTTCTAGCTGTGCTTGAAACAGTGCCACTACCCTAGACACTGAAATGACCTGAGTCCTGTCTGGTTTCTATCTTACAAGGTCAAATCCAGAGGAAAACTTCCAACTATTGAATGGAAAGACTCAGAATTTATCAGCTGTGCAGGAGTTTCAGCACTGAGACAGTTGGTGGTGATCATGGCAGTGATGAATCAGTGGTGAGAAATGTGAGAAACAAAAATTCATGATAACTTTTGCTGTCAAGGCAGTTGTTAGAATTAGTAATTGTAGTAATTCTTGTTAAATGTTCGTGTTTCAGATAGCTTTAAAATAATATAAAACCCCCCACCCCCAAAATCACCACAAAACCCCCATTTCCTAACTTATTTTTTCTTCCTAATGTTTCAGTAGCCATTTCAGTTTTTCATATCTCCAGAAAAAACTAGTAGGTGAGAGTAGCTCCCAGGCTTGGTGGGTTTATTATGTGGAATACTTAACAGACCTCGAATAACAGAACAAGGTTTTCATTAAACTTACTTCCTAGCTACCTCAAAATCCCTTTTTTATTTCCAGGCCACAAGATTTTGTAAATGGCAGGTTTTAATTCAACATGGCCCATGTTTTAAACTGAAATTACTACATACTACATACACTGTAATATTACAAGTTCTTTATGCCATTAGTATAACATTTGTGAATCCCATGGCACAGCTGTAAAACGAACAAACATTTGGGTATGTTAAATGGCAATTTAATGGATTTCTGCAGCATTAGCTCTCCTTTTCTCCCCTCTGCTTCTCAGTGTTTTGCTACCACTCCCTAGAACAGAATTTGAATGAAGCAACAGCCTCTCCCCCTTCTGAATCTCACTCTAGAACACATACATTGCCAGTGATATTCCACAGATCACCTAGTTTTGCATAGAAAACTACACACAATTTAATCTAATTCGATTATTGCTTACATTGCTTAAAAACGAGTGTTTAATACATTCAAGAGAAAAAGCGCTGTCTTTATGAACTAATTCAGTTTGCTCATAATGGAGCAACACACTACAAAAATTCATGAGTTAGGTTTCAAAGTAGTAGTTAAACAACTAATTTCCAGAAGGCAGTGCAACAGGTTTATTTCTGTGGGGACATTTGTTTGTTCTGACTGAGCATGAATTAACCTTTGAGTTGTGATTGCATGTAAGGAAAAAAAATAAAACTATTAATCCCATAGCCCAAACTAACGAGAGTTAATACTCAGCCTGGGAAGCATCCTCTCTCTAATTAACATGAAAATAAATATTTTAGCTTATTTTTGATTCTCTAGGTGCATCTCAATTTTAATATATTTCAGTCAAATTCTTTTCCTTTACCCTTCAGACCTATATTCTTGTGAGCTAATTTCTTTGGTATTTTCAATGCTAGACAAGAAATCACTGCAGTTAGTTTTAAATAAGACTGCATGCAAGGAAAGATAAATGGTTCTAGGCATCCATACTGCTTTGTGAAGTATTGAACTGTGCTAGGGGTTGACATATCCTTAAAATTGCTGCTAAATCATGAAGGCTCAAAAGTCAGAACAGATTATTGAAATGTTCTTAAGTGGATTTTTGACACCATTTTACTTGAGCCATGAGGATATACTATAGTATAAGGTGACATTCAGAAGTGGGTTTTTACATAAAATACATTACTACTTGTCAGAGTATGCAATGGAGATCATAGTATATATGGACTTTCATATATTACATGATAGATAATGGATTCATTGAAAACATGTTATGATAAAGTACATTAACTTATAAATTTAAATATTATTATACGCATTTTTTAAGTTACTACATAATTAATAAATTATTAAATACCTTGAACTATTGAGATGTTGATATGCAGTTTTCTATATAGTTTTCTATTAATGAGGTAAATAATTTCTTTGTTTTTCTGATTAAGTAACCTGGAAATATCTGAAAAATACTAATTTTTTTCATTACAATCCTCTGGTATTAGCTATTTCTGAATTTTCAGTAGTCACTCTATATTCTGCTTTGTGACCTGTGCACAAAGGGTTTATAGTTTACTAAACTAGTTATTATTTAAGTCAGCCCTAGTCCATATCGTCCCATGCAATGCCCTGAGCCACTGTAGCACCCCAAAAGAATTGCATTTTCCTTCCTGATTACCGGTTGCTGTTAGAATAAGCACTCCTTTCTTATGTCTTGGGAGTGAGTAGTATATCATTTACCTAACAGGCCACTCCACATCCTTGCTCCTTTTTTCCTTTGCTTCTATTTATCATCAATAGCAGAAGTTTACAGAGGTTAAAATCCAAACTAAACTTCTGCTGAGTCATTTAAACTACACTAACAGAGCTGAAACATATCTACAGTTTGCTGCTGGGGGTAATACAAAACATGCAATCTACAACCATAAAATCTACAAGCAGGAGAAAGCACTCTCAAGAAGCCAAACTCAAGCTTTAGAGTTTTCAGAGAGTTTTGAAGACTCATTTGCTGCTAGCTAGGTCCTTTCAAGGCACTTCTAATGAGCACTAATTGAAATTTGAACCATTAAATTTATTCCTTTTTAAAGGTGAAGATTTTTTCTTTTATGCTGTAGATCTTTTAAATAGAGAAAAGTTAATTTCCTTGCACTTGCTGATCACAACAGACTTTTTTTAAATTAAAAATAAATATACACCATCTTTCAACAAGTTGTTGGGTTAACATACCTAAGACTTCTGTTTCTGCTGAAGTTATATTGTAATTCCTTCTAATCTACATTATACTTGCTCAATTTCTTTTCAATAAAGTTGAATTTAATAACACAGCTTCATTTATTAGCTTGTGCTGGTATGATCTCTACTCGGTAATATTTTTTCTTTAGGATGATATGCTTCCACATAGCATAAGTAACATACCTGAATTTAGAAGAACATTATATTGACAGAGAGAAGAACAGAGCTGTCAAACCATGACACTGACAAAGTCCATTTTATAAGCGATCACAGATACAGGTAAAAATCTTATTTTGGTGATACCAACATAGTGCAGTTGAGGATACTTGCTTAACAGCAAAAGATAATGGAACTCATCACTTTTAATCTTAGCAGAAATTTAACTTCTAATGAAGGAATGCTAATAACCACTCAATGACTTCAAACATATGATAGGCCCAAGCAAGTCTATTTAAATCCTGTTCTGACAGAGAATTTTTTTTAAGTTAAACATCCATTAAACACCAATAGGATTAGACCACTTTACACTTTGCAACTCCTTTGAAAATCTCAGCTGCTCTTACAGTACCTAACTTGTGATGTACTACAGGCAGTGTAAATTTTTGTTCTTTCAAATGATGAGTTAATGGGAATCAAATGGGCAAATATACTTCAAAGGAAAATTTTAGTTTACTTCACTCCTCAGAAGAAAATAGAGGTATCTCATACAGAGAATGAATTAATGTTGAACACAATGTGTGAAGGATCTTCACTGAAGAACTTTGAATAGGAATTTCCAGAGAAGAACAAAGATTGACTGTGTCACTGCCCAAGAATTTGCTGTGCATTCAAGTATTCCAGATACCCTCTAGGCAAATAGCATGACCCTTAGCTGTTATTCCAGAAAGGGCACACATCTTCTGCCAGCCCTGATGTAACATTCCAAATAATTTGCTGTGAGAGTACACAGGAGAAAGAGCTGTTGTCATCCAGTGTAATCTTTAAAAAATCTCACTTGAGACAAGAGCCTTAGCCAAGAAAAATGTGCAGTGAGAGAGAGCTGGAGAGTGGAGGCCATGAAAAATGTTCTTGCTCCATTCACAGATCTGCAATTTTAGAAGAGGTTCATTTCCCTGGGCACTGGCGAGGACAAATAACACCTTGATGTATTGCTTTCTTTTGAGCACTTTTTATGCTGCTGTGGTAATACAAAAGAACAACCACAAAACTCTGAGGGCAAGAGTAAAAGGCATGATGGTGCCCATGTTGTATCTGCTCCAGCCTGTCACTGAATGGGAAGACTAGAGCAGAAGTGGTCTCATCCAGCAGGTCAGTAACTGTCTGTGTGTGCTTGATGTCACAGTCAGGGCTTTGGCTGTAGGATACTTTCTTTACCCTTGCAGCAAAGACCAACATCTAGGTTCTTCTCAAAGGTTTACAGTAGTAAGATGAGAGGCAATGAGCACAAGTTGGAATTTGGAAAATTCTGATTAGGTTTTAGAAAAAACACTTTTATGATGCTGGAATACTTGAACACATTGCTCATCTCAATGATGGAATCTGTGCCCCTGGAGACTGGGCTGTGCACACAGCCTTAAGCAATTGCATCTAATTAGATCTGTTCTGAGCAGAGCATTGGACTTCTAGAGGGTCTTTCCAACCTCCACGATTCTAAATGAATAATGATGAGATCGGCTCTGCACCCCAAAAATGACCAGCTTTCCCTACTGGCTATTCAAAGAAATCTCAGAAGACTTGCTCGGATAATTTTATCATGGATATCTAGGACAAGCTTAGATGAATCTCAGCCACAATTTCTATTTTGCAGCTGTCTGAAACCCATAGGAATTTAGGCACCTGAAAGCTTTAGTGCCTTTGATATCTGATAAATTCAAACCCTATTAAAAATAATTCATGAGACGCAAAGCTTCTTCTTACAGTCCTTCCAATATTTCTAATGGCTTTTTTATAACAGCACTGTACAAATTACTCACCATTTCATTGATGAAAGACAAAGGCAGCTTTTTTCACTGGAGCCTTAGGAATAGTTACAACCCAATATCTGTAAGGTTTTGTCGCTTCCTAGAAAGAGTTATAGAACCAATTCCTCTTAAAACAAAGCATCTCTGTATTAAAGTCATCAGTAGAATACTTAAATTCTTATTCTGTGCACTTGTCTCCTAGTGCTTAATCATATGAATAAAATCACTGAGTCAGTTAATTTTTTTTGAGTTAGTGACTTATTACTGGGCTGGAATTCTTTAGTAGTATAATGGTTACATTATGTAATACCCTTCAAAATAAACTTTCAAGATTTTTAATATTAGCATGATTATTCTAAGATGCTTAAGTACAGAATAACAGACAGAAAAACATGAGAAGAAAAACATAAGACAACAGAGGCAGGGGTGAATATTTTTTTCTTAAACCAGAAAAAACGCTCTTGAGAATTGAACTAACATTTACCAAAACATAATTTTTTGGCAGTATTGCCTAAGAAAAACTGCCCAATATTATATTACAAAAAAAGGAAAGGAAAGGAA
>WEIV01028287.1:1538-116232 GCA_013390005.1 Calyptomena viridis | reverse complement strand
GTAGAGTCTTTAAATTCTATTATATTTGTACTGTATAGAAGACAAAATAATATTACGTATTTCTTACCAAGTCATGTCACCAAAGAATACACACATTTATATTCCATCTTTCTTTTTATAAATGCTGGCTTTAAAGATAAAAAAATTTGGAAGTTTACAACTTTGTTTTTACCACCAGCATAAGGATTCAAACGACACAGTTTTCACTTGTACTGCACTCATTTGAAAAAGTAAAAATTAAAATCAATCTTTATGATCTCTTGCCTAAGCTAAACCATGTCACACTCGTTGTCAACATGCTTGTNTGCCATAAGAATTCCTAATGTAAGTTATGTTTAGTTCCCAAAGATAGCATGCATTGTATGCCTAGATATCACTTCAAACCAGATATTCACATTTATTACATAATGGATTAAGTCAATTCAAAATTTTCTTTTCCCTGACAGATTTATTGTTTTAATCAATTTGGAAAGTGTTCATTGTTTCAGTAGCTTAAATATCCTCTTATGTCACACAATGACTCAGGGATGTTGGCCTCAGGAAACTTAAAAATCTTTGTCAGTCTCCACTTAAGCTCTTTTGCTTCCAGAATTTTTTCATACTCAGTGAGCAAANAGCCTGCAGATGGCCTCTTCCATTTTCAGCAAAAGGCAGGGGAGGAGGGAGATGTAGAGTGGGTAGTTGCTGAGGCATAGCTAATCCGAGAGGACAGTTCATGCTTATTATAGACCCATTGCTGATAATAAAATCTGAATCAAACTGCCGACTTGAATCCAATTGAGACTCTCCGCTTCTTTAATTTTTAAAGTTATGGAAGCTCTTGACACTGAGGTGGATCAAATATCACTAGTTAGCGTGCAAATACTTACTTAAGCAATCCAGNNNNGCAATCCAGCACGGTCCAATCTGTGCAAAAATTTCAGGTGAGCACCGTGAAACAGCACCTAATTATGATGTTCCATTACCCCTTTTCTAACCATCACAATTGGCCCTAAGTGGTCACGGCCGATTTATTTCAATTAGTTTTCACAGGCTTAGAGTTATGACAAATTTATGTTTTGGCTGCAGAAAATTGGTGGCAATCACGAAACCACCAAAACATCAAAACAGAAGGGAGTGCCCCTGCTAACAAGGAGGTGGCTCAAATCCCCAGGCTGGGAGCAGGGCTCTGAGCCTAACAGAGGTTTGGGAGAACACCACTCCATCTTCTCCTGGGTGTTTCCTGCACTTTTAAGAGACTAGAAAAAAAAAATGCCTCCTCTAGATGGCACTAGGAAAAGAAGGTTGTGCTCCAGTGCTCTAGTAAAAGAACAGGTCTTTGGATAACAAATATTTATCTGCTTTGTTGCCTTTTTGTCTCTGTCCATGCAGTAATTGCACATAAAAAGCAGCTGTCCACAGTGTAGTTTGTATGGGCTATATCTAAAACTATTTCATAAGGAAGCACATCTAAAAAACATAAATTGGCAATACAACAAATTATTCCTATATATATCAGTAAAAGAAAAATTCATATTTCAGTCTNTATGCAGGGCGTGCAACAGAAAAAATGAAGGGCAGGAGGGCAGAGAAGGATTTTTTCATGGCTGAAAGGAAGATCATTTTGTGAGAAGACAAGCACATACATCGCCTTTTTTCGTCCCAGAATCCTGGCAGCCAGCTTGAATAGCAAGTTAAAGCCTGCAGATGGCCTCTTNAATTCAGATGTAAACAAATTTCTTTCTGAAATCAAAGACACTGAATTTGACTTCTTGTCTTTTTAAATAACACCTTTGCTGTAAAAAAAAGCATCACATTCACACCGTTTAATACAAACATTAATTTCAACAGCCTGAAATGTTTTCATAGAGTCAGTAATTTCCACATCCTGTCATGTAGATTCAAATGATTGAAATTTACCTATCTTTTACAGACCAAATTCCTCACTTCCTTCCCAAAGTTAACTTAAATTCATAAGTCCTCTGGTTAGTAATTATTTTCTTCCTTAGTTCTCTCCTTATATATAATCGGGGGGACAAAATCTGACAGGATTTAAGAAAAATGTTGTGCTATTAAATACCAGTAATCTAAGAAATCTATTATGATGCCGTCTCATGGGATGATTAAATTGATTTTCTGCAGGATATGCAAGTGCATGCACCACAAATGTTGCAATAAATTAAACTATAGTATGATAATTTTCATAGCAGTACAATGAAATTAAAGCTATGAAGAAATTTTGCTGTATGCAGTAAAAAGTAGAGGTAAAAGCATGGTTTGTTTTTTACGTATTGGGTGCCTGTTTCAAAAATGCCCACATGCCTCAAATTACTTCAACAGCTCACTGTTATCATTTATCTTCAAGAGGACTCTTCATTTACTCAAAACATCGAATTTCTGTCTAGTAGTAGAGCTGCTTGAATATCTTTTGAAGAAAACAGTTTTCCATTTTAAAAACATGAGTTCTTCATACAAATGAAACTGTTTTCAGGAGTGCAAGTATTCTGAGGAAATTTTTCACTTAAAGAATAAAATATCTTTATTTCTTTACATTTTTAATACTTTGTTGAGATATATATGTATATATAGGAATGGCATGAAAACTAAAGGATTTTTTTCCAAAGTAAAAAGCATTAACATCAGTGTTCCACTACAAAAAATGTTTCAGCAATTAGTCATTTTTGTTTTTACAGAAAAACAATTTTTATCCCTTTTTACATCTATTTGTAGTAACATTGGAATAAAAAGATTAAAATTGGGGAGAAAAAATTATACCTGCAGTGACAAAAATATATCCTTAATTTTATTGTATTTATTCAATTCTTTTTAATCATTCTCCAACTTCAACTGAAATATATCAGTAATAAACTTGATCTAAAGTTACTAAAACTGCCAGCATCCCACGACTAGGACTGTGAAAGAAGTGATAACTCTAAAACCATGTACTACTTTATTCAAGCAAGATTTGACAATGGGAAGACAGAAAGCCTGATGTAATTTTAGACAAAATAAGTAAATATCAGTTCATTTCCAGTTAGGCCAAATTCTTAACCCATTAGCTGCATGAAAAAGAAATATGGACCTTCGCAATGGTGATGTGCAACACTTGAGTTAGGGGGTTGTTTAAATATTACTTTCAAATATATTTCCTTCTGGGAAAGAATATTTCCTAAGAGTTTTAAGAAACTTGAACAATACTTGAGGTTAGAACATCAGAGCATTTAATTTTCTAAGGCTCTAAAATAGTTGTATGGTCTGTATCCACACAAACAAAAGGTTCCTCATATTCCCACCTCAAACTTTCTGTGTTTATAATACGGTGTAATTGCTTTGTAATTTTTTGTTCTGCCTTTAATTGCAAATTAAACCTATGACAGAAGGTATTTCTAATAAATATTTTTCAGTACCTTAACCCTCAAGAAAGATACAGGCATTCAGGAAGAAATACATCATACTACCCAAATTTGAAGAAATACATCATACTACCCAAATTTGAAGAGTACCACAAAAATAAATTGTTTAGATGTTGTTGAAGGAAAAAAAAGTAGTATTTTGTCAATGAAAACACATTTCTAACATTTTAATCACTACCACCCTAAAGAATTTAAAATTTGAACTGGGTAGTTTCTAAGATCTGGAAAACATTTCAGGATCTTCTGGCATGCAGGCACATGAAATAATTGCCTTATGAGAGCCTACTCTCAGCATTTCCACATATTGAAAGTTGGCAAAATAATATTTTCTATTATACGGAAACTGTTTCTGCAGGTAAGGAAAATAAAAGATTGAAAACTTTCATTACACAGCCTTCAAGATCAAATGCTGTCTTACATGTAGTACACTTTTCAGCACATAAAACATACAAAACAGGCAATTAGCTGGAAGTAGAAAGCTGCTTTTGTTTTCTATTTGATAACGGAAAAACATCTCCTGAAGTCAATGTTAACATCATGTTCATCGATACTGGGTAGTATACAGCTGACTTAAAAACATGTAAGTACAGTATATTCTTGTATTTTCAGGCATTCTTATTTTCCAACTAACAGAATTTTTAGCAGCGCAATATATCAGGGGTTGCAGAGAGAAAAAAAAAATGCCCTTTCCATTAAAAAAAGTTGTGTTCTAGTGTTTGGATAGCTAAAATGGGAAATTTCAGTTGGAAGAGATCTTATGGGGGAACATGGCTAAAAATTTCTTGTCACAGCCAAGTGACGTTTCTTAATGGCTCTAAATATAATGCACTCTGTTACTTCTACAGCAGCCGTTTTGCCAGTCCCTCTATTTTGACAGAAGATTATTGTTGCAGTCCTATCATGATTAATATTAGGGTACAGTTCAACTGACTTAAAACTCATCAGCAATAACTAGAAAAACCTGAGTATGTCTAATCTGCCTGTACTTACCACTAAGCCAAAACAACCTAAACACTTGGAAACATTATTTAACCCTTAAGTATAAGCACAAAACATCACTTTTCAACACCAAAACTTGAGGGCAAGGGTAATTTTTTTTTTTAAGTAGCTCTTTTAAGTACATCAAATTATTGTGCATACATCTTCATGTTATTTTGTGTTCCACTGGCTATGGAAGTTGCTTATAAAGAAACTGAAGATACTTTGTGTTTTAGAAGTGTTGCATATATGCAAATTATGGCTAGGACTCAGGGAAATAAAACAGCCTACAGCAAAGTTATATCCAGCCCAGTCCCTCAGAAATCCCCTGAGAAAGTGAGTACTCACAATATTTTTCCCATTGTTCCTGATGTTTTTACTCTGTTCTGGCCTGTTTCTTCAAACTTTGAGTAGTTTCAGCATAAGAACTAAGTAACCATCTCTTCTCAGGTTTCCTTGGTTTTTGTTGTTATTTAAAACTTCATCTTGGTCCGCTTTCAGAATTTCCAAGCAATCCTCCTATATTCTTTTCTCCAGTTTTACTGTTCTTTTATGGTCTCTTCCTCAGCCCAGGATTTACCAAAAACAGGGAACAGCATAAACCCACAAAGACTGAAATTTTCTGCTTTTGTGGGCTGTTAGTCTTCAGTGAAAATTTCTAATATGATCTGGTAAAGTTTCTGCTGAAGGACTTCAGAGTCTGACAGAAAGTGACCTACCTCCATGTTTGCAAAATTTTTGCAGCACGCATTCCTTACTCGATCTTTGCAATAAAATATTCTGTCCCTTTATGGCTTTTTTTTTCTGTTTGCATAGTCATTAATGAACCTTACTAGACACTTGATCCATTTTTCATACGACCCATTTGCTCATCTGTTTCTACAACTGCAAAAACAGGGGTCAGGAATATAATATGCTTGAACAGGAAGTCTCTAACTTTTCAGTCCCAAACATTCACAAAGTTACACCCAGGATTTTTAATTCAATGCAGTCTTAAAAAAATACAAAAGTGAGATAATTCAGTGCAGTCTTAGGAAAATAAAAAATTGGAAACAAATAGAGCAATGAGATGAGTTTTATTAAAATACTAGGTTTCTTCAGGCTGAGTTCTAAACTGAAACCACAGCTTTAATCAACCCTTAATTACATAACTTAATGCACGCCAGAAGTTAAATTCAGCCATCCAATTAAGAGAAAGTATAAGTAAACATGGATTCATTTCTAAGAAGGGAAACATCACAGGGAAGCCATCACTCAAATTCAATAGCCTTCCAGACCTCATGCAAATGAAAATATTTTGCCAGGGTTGTTTTGCTTTCTGGTAACATAACTAAGCTTTGAGTTTCAACATCATTACCTGTGACTATCATCATGCCAGGTCTTTTGAGAGCGTAACCTTGGGAGGATAGATAGTTCATAAAAGGTCAGATAACCAAAGCAAGAAGATACTTTCAATGAAATGGACTGGATAAACCTCTAGGATATCAACTCAACGTGAAATACTGAAGTGTTCTTGTAGAAGAGGTTTTGAGTTACAGGATTTCTTAAACCCAAAGAATACGCCCTGAAAAGACATTTCGTGTCACTGAGCAGATTAGTTAACTGGTCAATAAATTTCATACATTGATTTTAAGAGAATAGAAAGTTCAGAAATAGTTAATCTATGTTTTGCATTACTACATACTTTCCAAGAAGAAGCGATGTGAACTTTCAAAGAAGTACAAGATATCCAAAGTATTCCAAATACAAACTCAATAGTCATTAAAACCCAAATGAAGTTCTCAGAGTTTCCAGAAGTTCTCAGTTCATCTTCATTACAGAGATTGATACCAATGCAAATAGCTATTCCCAGAAGCACTTCAACACTTAAAGTATCTCTAAAAACTGTCTTTCCTTTAGAAGTACTGAGTAAAGAAATAAAAATTATAAGTTCTGTTTTCCAGAGAGAGAAAACAGGGGAAGGAGATAGAGAACAGCATCCCAAGGAGCAAAATAAATAGTCTCTTCAAAAATGTTTTCTCAGTACAATAATTTTTAGTGTCCTTTGCAAGCAGAGCAGACACAAAGCTACTGAAAGAGCAGGAAAGTGTCACTCCTTCTGCAGGCTATGGAAATAAGGCAAGCTTCAGTAAGTGTATAAGAAATAGTGTGGCCAGTAGGACTAGGGCATTGATTGTCACCCTGTACTTGGAACTGGTGGGGACACCTCAAATCCTGTGCTCAGTTTTGGTCCCCTCAAAAGACAGACATTGAAGGGCTGGAGTGTGTCCAAAGAAAAGCAACAGAGCTGGTGAAGGAGCTGGAAGGAGGAATTGGAGAACAAATCTGGTGAGGAGCAGCTGAGGGGGCTGCGGGTGTTTAACCTGGAGAAGAGGATGCTCAGGGGGAACCTTATCGCTCTCTACAACTGCCTGAAAAGAGATTGGTCTCTTCTCTCTGGTAACAAATAGATGAGAAGAAAGGTTCTTATGTTGTGACAGGGGAGTCTTAGATTGCATATTAGGAAAAAAATATTTCCTGGAAAGACTGGTCAAGCCCTGCAACAGGCTGCTCAGGGAAGCGACTGAGTCACAACTTATTTATCTTTGGGGAATCTTTGTGAAGAGTATAAATAAAGGTGAAAGAAATTACTTCTGGAGATGACATCTTTTCCATCTCAGATTCTTTTTTTAAGGCATAGACTACAATTTTGTCTCACTTAAGTTTGTAAGAATAAGAGAAAAAGTGCAATATCATTACTTGAAGGTTTCTCTCCATTTCTCAGTTTGGTAGAGAAAGATTCATTTTTAATTTCCCTACCCCCATTCTATGGAAACCACCTGAATATTTTATCTATCCAATCAAGCATCTCAAGAAGTTGGAATTCTATTAACAGGGCATCTTACAGTAATTCATCCATTAGCAGGCTCTTGTTTAATTATCACAGGAAAAGCAATACATTGGTATATTTAAGGTAGGAAGCATCTCTACCATAAAACAGCACCTTACTAATTTTCTAACAATGAATTTCCATCTTTGCTTGCTATACAGTTGGGTGTGAGAGGTGGAATCTCTCATCACGGTAAGTGTCTTGATTAGGATCATGGTATAAATGGAGTTGGAAGGTAGCTCAGGAAGTCTTTAAGCCCAGCCACCGGCTCAGACTCAGGTTGCTCAGGGCTTGATCTAGTCAGGTCCTGAAACCCTCTAAGGCAGGAGACTGCTCTAAGAAACTGCTCCACTGTCTCAGCCTTGGAGAAGGGAAAAAAGTTTCTCCTTATTACCAGTGTAAACTGGTTTTTTTCAACTTCTGCCTGTTTCTCATCCCCCCATGGTGTACCACTATGAAGAATCTGGCTCCAAACAATTGCAAATATATTTTACATCTATCTTTAACTGCATAGAATTTAGATTAATTCTTGCTTTCTAAATAAGGATTAATATGACTCGTAAACAATATGTGCAAGTAACCAAATAACATAACATACCCTAAAACAATATTAAGTGCTTTAAAAAAACCCACACACAATAATTTTACTTCTAGAACAATATTTGAGACCAGCTGTTTGGCTGGAAAAGGACCAGCAATACATCTGCCCTGGAGAAGCCAGACTCCTTTCCTGTGTTATCACTGCCACACTCCCAGGATATGAAGACAGCGTGCATAAAGCATAATTCTGAAACATTTACAAATATTATAGGTTCACAGGTTAGGAAGGATGAATGATTAATGCTAGAAGACAGTACTACCACATAGAAAATCAAAGTAAAAGCTGTAAAAGTCTCTTTTAAGCCACAATATAACTTTCAGAGCTGTTTGTTCCAACACAAAACTGGTGTCTCCATGTGCTTCCTCCATTTCTAGCTGACACTTGCCCAAACCTCTCAAACAATATTCTCCTCTAGGTGGGTGAATGATGTAGTTTATTGCTTCCATTGTCACACAGTTAAGTAGAGAGATATCAGGCTGTTGATTTCTGCCAGGGCAGGGCTGGAGCCTCCCCAGGACACAGCAGTGATGGTGATTCCCAGGGCCAGCAGGGCAGGGCCTGTCCCACCAACCAAGGTGACATGGAAGGGCAGCTAGGGTGACCCTGCCCCAGGCATTTGGCATCTCCCTGGGGACATCTCACAGCAGGACTCAGCCTGGCTGCTCCTGGGTCATGAGAAGCCCTAGGGAGGCCAGGCAGGGACAGCTGGGCTAAACCTTCCCTGGTGCACCTTGAAGGCTATTGACTGACAGCCACCTCCCTACAACCTGCTTTCAGGGAGTTGTAGGGAATGATTAGGCCTCTCTTGAGCCTCCTTCTCACCAGACTAAACAACTCAATGCCTCTCAGCTCCTGTCCTCTCTAGACCCTTCACTAGCTTGCAGTGTAAGTTTTCCCTATGGCTGAATCAATTCACTGAATCCGTTTTGATTTTTTTTCTAGGAGAAATCTGCCATGTCTTTCTTTTATAGTCAGGTCTGATCAAGTGACACAGAGCATACAAGAAAACACAGGGAGATTTCAGATGTGCTCAGTCACAGAAGAGCAGGAAAGCTCTAGGCAATATCGAGACCACCAAAATCATGGTCATGCTGGTTGGGAGCAGAAAAAAAGATAAGTTACTCTCTCTCCTCACAGCACCAGTAATTTGGATCATATGTAGACTTGGAACCCTGGATGCATGTTGTTTCAGAAACATCCCTGAAGCTCCTACAGGAATAAATAGTGGGGGAGATGCATATGCTCTAAAGATGAACCAGACCTACATCACACAACTGGAGAAGAAGAGTCTGGGGCAGTCTGTATAATTCTGTTTATTAACAATCTGTACTCACTTTCAGTAATGAGAAAAATTAAATCTATGCAAGACAGAATTTATTCTACAAACCATGAGCTCATGTTAATCACTAAACCTGACCACAGCCACTAGCAAGACAGCTGTAGAAACTTCTGAAACATATGATCTTGTTTAGCTGCAAATTAAGAGCATCAATGCAGGAATTCCTACGTGAAGTTTCATCACCTAAATTACATCAGGAAATCAAATTAAGCCACAATATTTCCTTTGTGTCCTACAAAAATCTAGCTATGCTGAGTTATTATTGATCAATAGCATTAATCCTGTAGCAGTGACTGTAAGGCTTCCTTGTCTTTGCTGAGAGATGTAGTGCAGTTAGAGACCACTAATCATATGATACAGTATATGAGCCTTCAAATAAAACACAGGGTAAACCTGTCCATGATTGAAAAAAATATATTGTTATTTAGTAAACCAAGTGCCCTAAAATAATTGTGCTGTGTGAGCCCAGGCTCACCAGTGAGCATTCAAAACTGATTCTCTCTCTGATCAAATTACAGAGCTTTTCAATAATGATTTTATGACTTCCATTACTTTAAATGGCACCATGCCTTTATCAACAAGAAAAATGGTACCGCAGTGCCAAGTGTGTTAGAGTGCCATGTACAAAATTTATCAGCTACCACTTCTGAATGAAGAGTGCACTACTAGTGTTTATGTTTTTCTAAACAGAGAAATAAACTAAGGTTACTGGTTTATAAGTAGGTAATGAAAAGGTTGACTTTAGATATCAGGGAGGCATTCACCACTTTCTCTCTCATCCCTGAGGATACAATATGGCACAGGGCTTCTTCTATGTACTGTCCTCCCAGGATTAATACTATGAGACTAAGAACACCTATTACTGAACATAACATCTTGCCACACATGGCAGTAGCATTTTTGAGTAGCCTGGGCCAAATTCTTGGCCAAATCTTTGATGACAGACATGACCTAAGTAGGAACAGACATCCCCAACACCCAGCACGGCTTGCAGGCAATACAACAGATTAAATCACCACCCATAAATTCATCAAAAGCCTGGATGTAAATGAAAGCTTGTACACTGAGCTCCAGATCAAACCTACTTGAAAAATAAGATATAAACTGCATCTGTTTAGCATGTGTAAAACAGGAGCAATGATGATGATCTGCTTGTAAGATAAGAAATGACTGCAGAATATTTCAAAATCCTTTGATATTGCTATACTACAAGAAGATGATATCATTTCTATTATCAGCCTGGTATACTTGAGGCTCTCTAAAAATTATACACAGCTCTGACAAATGAAAGAAGCAGATTAAAATCAGCCAGAGGACAAAAGCTGAGAGCTGAAAGTATTTACAGGCAAGAAGCTGAATAAACTAGATTTTTGGCTGAAAAGACTGGTTGACATTGAGCCTAAAAGTGAGAATTGTCAGTATTGCCCCTACTGGCAAAGTGATCTTGGGATTTCATTTCAGAGCACACTGACAAATCTCAAGATGGCAGAGAGGAATTTAAGTAGTTGATTTTGGAAGCAAAACTTCTAGCTTTGAACTTTTCAAGAAGAATTTGATGGTGTGAATAGGGCATCCAAAATTGTGACAGCTTCAACTATGAAGAACAGATTCTTGGCTAGAATCCCAAAAAAGTCCTTAAGGAGGTATGGACTACAGTTTTGGCATCTTTCCTTTAAAAGATATAAACTTCTTTGTGTAAAGATCATTTAAATTTCATGCTATCCTGAAATAGTCCCAAGTAGACCAATGTAAATAAATTATTTTTCCAAAGATGAACCAACCCGAAGAGCAACACATTCACTCAAAACTAAATATTTTACTTTACCTGAAACAACATTTTTTTTTAATTTTAAATGCTTAAGCCTTTAGTTTCAGCCCATTTTGAAAAGCAAACAAAATTAAAAAAAAACCAAACCAAAACAAAACCGAAACTAACAAACAAACCAACCAATTGCAAAACACAAAACACATTGCAAAGCTTTGTTTGCAAAGATAATTGTTCTTTTTTTTAAATATTTCTTGAATTAGGTAGCAAATAAAAGTTCTAGTCTATTTTTTCCTCTCAGCAATTAAACTACATGGTAGAAAATAAACAAAGTCTTTGGGAGTGTCTGTGACTGCATCAAAGCTGGAACATGTTATGTTTATCTACAACTTAGCACATTAACCAGCACTACACGGTTAAAACTTCACCCTATATGTTCTTTCTTTGATATTATTCCAACAGAAGGAATTTTAATGGCTAGATGAACATCTGCCAACTTGAGATCTTAACATCTGGTTTTTCATGAAGGCAGACTAATGGAGACTTCAGCCAATATGTGCCAAAATCAGATTTTCATCTCAAACAAACATGTATCCACCAGATTTCTGGGGAGAAAAAGGGAGAGGAACTTGAAGAAGCTTCTTTTATCTGATTTTTCCCCCATTTCATATCACTTTCTTTTTCCTCCCTCCTTTCTCCGATGCCCTGTTCCAGAAAAACAGCAGCTAGAAAAAACATCTTCTATGTTATCTGATTCCTATTTCAACTTAGAAGGATTAAGCCCCATAAAAAAATTTGTACATGGAAGTTTTTACATATAAGTAAGAAGATGCCAGAGGTACTGATTTGGGCATGGAGGTGCCACAGGGCCAGGCAGCCACAGAACAACTTTTATCTGCCCTAGTATTGTTTCCCTGTACTTTGGACTGGGCACCCTGCACCACACAACTACACTTTGTCAGCACAAAACACTAAGTAATCTTGTCCTTTTCTGTGATAAAGAAAAATTTTCTTTCTTCTTCTCTCCCAAGTCTTAAATTCCTCTGATGAAGTACAATCGAGGCAGCTGTTTCCTCCATGCTATGGTGCAGAGCTGACTGGATGCTTCGGGACATGATGGGATGCCCATTGGGCCAAAAAGAGATGTAACCATATTTTAAATACAACCTAGAAAATAAATGGTAAGAGCATCTCTCAACATCTGTTAGGACTATTTTAAATCCTAAGTAAAAGATATACAATATGTTGAATCTCAGAAGTATTTAATTCCAAAAGGAATTGAAATAAAATTACTTTTATTGCCATTTGTTGTACTGTTTGTCAAGTTAAGGATGCTTCCTACAGGTATTGCAAGGAATTGATTCATGTATTCAGAGTGCGGCAGAGGTGGTGCAGGGATCTGTTTTTGAGAGAGAATGAGCAATACTTCATTCTTACCAAGTACCTTCTATCTTAGGGTGTAAAAATGCTTTAACTTGTTACATCTCTGCCAAGCAATATTATCTCAGTTCTGAATGTAAATTGGAAAATAAAGCACTAAAATTACTTGGGCAGAGACATGCATAGTAATTCAATAGAAGAGTTTGGAGTCATGGTTTTCAGGTGTCCCATGACAATTCTTCTCTTATAAACTCAATTTATTTTTTCACTTAAAAAACTCAGATAGCGGTATCATGTTTTCATTGACAAACTGAAGCCAATAAATTTTGTACGTGCTGCTTAAACACTCACAACATCAATTGCACTGTAGTACCATATTTCTTGTTTATTAAGGCATAAAGACATGTAGAATCATAGAATAGAATCACAGAATATCCTGAGTTGGAAAGGGCTCGCAAGAATCATCACATCCAGCTCCTCATCCCGCACAGGTCAACTCAAAAATCACACCATGTGTCTGAGAGCATTGTCCAAATGCTTCTTGAACTCTGGCAGGCTTGGTGCCATGACAGGGATGAAACGCATAAGATCACTATTGAAACCTCCATAATTAGACCACAAAAATAGTTGTGATTCCCTTAAAGACTTAGCTTATTCTTTAACAGTAGTGATTGAGTTAGAGAAAATCAAGAGTACAATTAAAAGCCCAGGAAGAAGAGAGGGGTAGGAGCAAGTTGTTTTAAGATTCAGTTTTTATTTGTCATTACCCTGCTCTGATTTGATTGGTAATAAATTAATTTCCTTAAACCAAGCCTGTTTTGTCCATGACAGCAACTGGTAAGTGACCTCTCCCTGTCTTTATCTTGACCTATGAGTCTCTTGTTATATTTTTTCTCCCCTGTCCAGCTGAGGAGACAAATGATAGAGAAGCTTTGTTGGGCACTGGTTGACCAGCCAGTGTCAACCACCATGGTACTGGATCCTTCATGCCAACCACTCCATTACCAGATAAGGCTGAAGTTACATTAAGAATGGTTAACCAATGCTTCTAAAAAGGACTCAAAGATGGCAATTTCCTGGTCATCAATATAGCACCGCCTGTTAATTTATGCAAACCATTTATTTATTTATTTAAAAGGAAGAAAAAGAACACAGAGATATCCTTTCGTTGTGATTTGGTACATTTCCTCTTCCATGGCCTAAGACTTTTGTAATTAAAAATTGTTTCCTCGCAACTGTGACTGAAGGAGCTGGCACTTGATAAATGTTCTGAATTTCAGCTTGTCCAGAGGTATAAGAGACAGATATTGACCTCTCCAGAGATAATTGAAACTTGTCCTCCCCTTTTAAAATGAGGCATATCCCTTCATAGCTTACAAATCCATCAGAAGAAGCAGCTGTCTTTCTTGAAGGCAAGACATACACCATCATCAAAAACCTTGAAAGCTAATGCTAAATCACTAACTGCAAAGTGCCTTTCTTACTTTGATTCAATACACCAATCCCACAGTGAATAACAAGTGCAAGAACTATCCATTTCAGCATTCTTTATAGAGTGGAAGCAAGAGAAAGTAAAGGTAGATCCTTTTGCCTGACAGTGGGATAAAAAAAGTGAAGATCTACTAATAAGATAAAGATGAGTTCAAATTAATTGAACATGTACTGATTCCAGAACAGGTACTGTGCTTAAAACACACCATTGAAAAGCATATAATCTTTTTTCATTTTCTCACTCCTGAAAATTGAGAACTGCTATGAACATACACACAAGTATGTTTAGGCTGATGTAACTTAATCCTGATTTGGCATATGCATGCAAAATCCAATAAAAAGTGCTGCATTTTTAAAATCTGAGGATCCCTAAGGCAGAAATAAATGGCAATTTTGGAAGATAATTAACTGTTAGCAGTAAGACATGGCAACAAAAAAGCATTCCTGGAAAATACAGCCACCTGCCTTGGCCAGTTTTGTAACATCAAGATACTTGCAAATGATTAATTTTTCTGTAGGCATTTAATCAAACATCTAAGTGCACTGGTATCCTACTAAATCATATTGATTAAATAGAGTAAATGTGAATATTCTAAAATATGTCCTTTTTTTCATAGATTTATCTCAATTGAGCTTGACTCCAAAGTATTTCATGACTCTTTTCCTTAGCTCTCCTTCTAAGGATAGCACATGAGCTTATATCATTCCTGAGTGTTTCAGTTTGCTAAAATGGTAAGAACATATTGTTTGAACTAATAACAACCAACTAAACAAACCAAATAAATGGGGGAAAAAAAAACTAACAAGAAAACCACACAAAACTAAACCAGAACACCAAGCACCCTCATAAAAAAAAAACCTGCCCCTCAACAAAATAACACAAACAAACAGAACACCTACCCTCCAAAAAAACCTACCCACACACATTTCAGAATAAAATGGCACATTACAGGGCAAGAGAAGAAGTAGGAAAAGCTTTTTGTTGTTAAAAAGAGTGGTATTTTGTCTAGAGTTTCAAGGGCAAGAGGAGCTTCCCAAATGCTTAGAAACCACAGTGAACAGTTTTGGTGGGTTACCAACAGGTAACCCATGAAGGTGTCATGCTACCTTACTACTCTTGATGGGTCTCTCCATCCCTGCTATTCCTAGGTTTAGGTACATTGCCAAAAACCTGCTGCATCTCAGACCTGGTACAAGACAATATGTTCCCATACAATCTCTCTCAATCAGCTAACTGCTTTATTTGACAAGCTCAGAAAGAAAATCCTAGGTATTTTCAACACTACGGAAACTCAGATACACTTCCTAACTCTAATATAGAAGATAAATAACTACAACAAATGTATCTATTTCTGCAGATAAAAATACGCATTTTGCATTGACTACAAAACGCCAAAGCTACCTAACAAACAGAAGTAAATTCTTAATTTTATAATTAAACTTCCATTTTCAGGTTGCAGCAGGCAGATAGAAAACAAATTCTTGAATGGAGAGATTTGGGGTTTGCTGCTGGCTCTCTTTCATTACTCAGAGGTCAAAAGAGTTATTCTAGTTTTGCCCCTTTCCCTTCACAGAAGAGTCCTACATTTTGTCACAACATGTAAGTGTATATATTTATTATAGACACACATACACATGACGCTCGTATTTTAACCTTTAATCCAAAGTTTTGTTTCCATGGGAACAGCAGGAAGCAGCTATGTGTCAAAGTCCTGATAATTTCTTTGTGAGCATGAAATGGATGAGCATCTATTGGAAACATAGACTAAAAGGAGTGATAATGGGAATGCAAACACTTTTCTTAACTCCAGGTTTTGATATTCTTTCTTTTAAGAAACATTTATAGCAAACCCCAACTGAATTGCTGGATTAAATTAAAATCCATCCAAACAGACTTTTTGAGAAACAAGAATCTGAAGACAAAACATTAGTCAAGAACTGCTTATCACAAACTATTTTGTGCAGTTCCTCAATGCAGAACAGCTATGTTTGGTAAGAACCACCTAAGGACTCCAGCTTCCAAGCACAGACTGTAGCGTTGGATGCATTTCCCATACCTGTAGGATTGCTGGCAGAATCAGAATTAGAACTTTTAGAGCAAAACTGGTCTCAACCAAAAGTGTAAAACAAAAATCATTTGACAAATACTTAAGTACTTTCCATATCAAAAGGACCTTCAACATATCTGTTTTTCTCAGTAGGAACCAGCCAAACACACACTTCAATATTTTGCCAAATTCCTGGTCTCAGTAAAAAATTAGTGAGGACAAATTAAGATATTTTCCAAAAATTAAGCCTAAAAAAACTTAGTGAAACTTATCCATATGGAATGTTTCATCCTTCAAACACTACCTTTATGTAAACATTAATATCACCAACAGTCTAAAGAGCTAGCAAAAGTTATGTGAGGAAAGTAGTAGGAATACCTGGGATTTATAAAACTCTTCCAAAGTCTACACATTTCTGTCTACAAGAGTATTACCGTGTTTATACACTCTGTAACCTATTATTGAAAATTTTAGTTTTGCTAGATCTAGCTGTGGCTTCAAGCAGCATCCAAAAGCAATACTCGGAAAAAACAGCCCACCTAGCGTGTTCACTGAACTTATTAGGATATGGAATAAAATTTTTAGAAAAAGAAAAATGATGTTAAAAAATCATTTATGTTGAAACCAAGTAATTAATACAGACATAAAATGTCAACAGACCTAGAAAAATATTTGAAAATAATTATTTTATTATCTTATAAAATATTTCTGCTATATACCAACCTTGAAAATAATAATGATGTTACACAGGAAGTATGTCTACCAGCCCTTAATCCCAAACTGTGCTTGTGTGAACTGCAGACTTTGAATGTTTGCACTCTTTTTGAGGATATGAAAGGGTGATATGTGGGCTTTGATCTTTTAATAACTCTGCTTAAGAGGGTTTAACCGTATGAATTAATCACCAGTCTTCTAAAATACATTAATTAATTCTACTCTGGAAATCATTATTATATAACCATATTACATAAGCCAGGGCATCTAAACTTTACATTCATCTGGTAACTTCTGTGAGAATCATGAGAGCCACTCTGCATTATAAAGAGCAGAAACTGCTGCACAATATGATTGGACACTTAACAAGTGGAACGTTCAAATCACATTACCATAAAAGTAAAAATTTAGGGGGACGCCCTCAAAAATTTAGTGGGAATAATTAAAGGAAACTGAAATATGACTCTTTTTTTTTCATTTTCTTTGAACTAAGTGAGTTAGAGCACGATATCCTTTGTATTTCTCAGACAGCATTAATTTTCAAGACTGTAAGGGGGAAGGCCTGCAGGGCGAACTTGAAAAAGATTAGTCTAATGTACAGAATAGAGAGTTTTATCTGTCAGTTTGAAAGAGAACTTTAAAAACGTTGTGATATGGAGCAGAATTATCACCACTATTAATTGCACAGGCATATTAAAAAGACCCTGGAAAGTGACCTCCTCTAATACAGAGAATGCATGTAGAAAAATATGTCTTAATCTTCTTTTCTGCACTGAGATAAATGTCAAGTGTATCTATCACCTCAATTAACCATAGGAAAAAAGCTGTCAAAATCTAATTCTTTTTTTGACAAGGCGTTTATTCTGAAACCAGCAGAGGGAGAAACAGGCACTTGTATTAGAAAGAGATGAGTGTCAAAGGGTTCTGAAACACATGGTGAGTTTTCCATGTGCGAAATGCTGATTAGAACCATGGTAAATCAGTGCTAGTGTGTTCTGGGTTTGTTGCCTGAGCTACAGTAAAACTGAGGGCTTTGTGGCATGGTTTACTTCAGCATTGAGGTTACATTAACAAAAGAATGTTTTTCAGCTACAGTACCATGCAAAATGCAAAAGATCTGGTGAAATGAAAGAACCTTAACTTCAGGAACATTAAAGACTATTTTACACAATATTGTAAAACACATTTATTGTGATAGTTTATTTACTCCTTGATTTTTTCCTTTTAAAAGAAATAAAACGTTTTTGTTGCATTCCCTGTTACATCAATGTGATCCCCATCAGGCTACAAGGATGGATTCACCTTTCTTTAGTTTGAGTCATTCACACACCGAAGTTTTCCTATGCAGAAGAGCATTAAAAGGCAAAGCAGAAAAACGATATTTACACGTCTTTCATAATTGAGTTTTGAAAGCAAAATGACTGACCTACTAATAAAATTTTCATATTAACAGCAGCTTGGAAGAATTCTGCCAATTGGTACAACCAAACATTACTTCAGCTAGCAATCATGCAGAAGAGGAAAACTGCCCAAGAAATACAGTTAGAAAGAGCAATTTGGGACCATGAGACTCCCTTAAAATCATCAAGATCTCTTTCTTAATTTTCAAAATCTGATGTGTTCCTATGTATCTGTGTGTGTATTCATCCAGGTTTTTGAGACACCTTCCTAAAATAAAAGAGTTTGAATTTTCTAAAAAAATTTACAATGAAGCTTTTCGTGCAAAGTATTAATTTGAAGGAAGGAGAGAAATCACTGTAAGAATTGAGATGGAATGAGAGGATTTTTCAGCCTCCAGAACTAAATAATTTCATATTTATCAAGAGGAGATGAGCCTCAGAGGAGTGTATGATGTTCTCTGCCGTCATCCTTTTTCCAGAAACAAACGATGCCCAGAAAAGCTGTATATATACAGTGGAAATGTACGTGACCTATGGTATTTGTTAGAAGATAGAGGTGCATTCAAGGATTAAATCAATTGCATCTCACAAAAAGGACAGGCTTCCCTAGGGAAAGCTCTAGGATTGCTTGTTAGCTGTAGCACAACTGAAAAACAACAGATCAGTCCTCCGCTTGTTTATGTTGTCATATGCTTTTGAATTCAGTGGCACTTTGTCACATTGTGTCACAACTGGCTCCCTCTTTCCATAAGAGTAATGCAAATAACAGATCCTAAAAGCGCAATAATACAAACAGAAGTCCTCGAGCAGGAGCCTACTTGACTACATTTTTTTGCTGCTGTTTCAAATATTACTTCAAAATAAAAATTGGCCAAATCAGAATCACAACATCAAGTATGTTCCTCTTACAAGATATCTGTTAAGATGAGCAATGCGTAAGCCACGCAGTCCTGCCAGCCAGAATGATAGCATATGTGTACATCTGCTAATATAAAATTATTCAAAACAAGAACATTAAAAGTAACACAAATATTTCTGAAATTATATATTATGAAACTTAAATTACTTCCAGAAAGTATGATAAAGCAAGCAACCACTGTGTAAATATTAATTATAACATAGAGAATTCAGGCAATAAACAGAGTTTGAGAAGTGAAAAATTTTCTATTTGCTCTTTTTTAAACTCATCCAAAGGAATTTGGATAGAAAAGTCTTGGTATTCTGAATAATTATATTAATAAAGTATAAGGTAATAAAGAATGTATAAAAATGGGATTAATGCTGCATAATCATTCAATACAATATTCTCTCTCCCAGCACAAACACTGTGGAGCACTCAGTTAAAACCGTTAATAGCAGAAAAAGGACACACTTTCCCATTCCCCACATGCCATATCAGCCATACCAAGAAAGAAAAAACACCAACCAAAGCAATCCAAGAACCTGGAAGTCTTTTTTAATTCTAAGAAAGAAAAGTGCTACCTAATGAAGCTTTACTCCGATAACAGTATCACATTCTAAATTAGATCTAAACATGTGTTACTCTCTTCTCTCAACCACCAGGCAAAATGGACACTTGCACTTCTCAACTAGAAATCTAGACTCCTCTGCTGTATTTGTAAGCTTCAAGCTGTTGACAAATTTGTTCAGTCCTGCTTTTTATTGCAGATTAACTGTACTACGAATGCCTTTGCATACCTTGTGAGGTCAGAACATGCATTTACCTTGGCCCACCTAATGCACCATGTTTTCTGGCTCACAGCATTTGTGTGCATATTAGGATAGTACAGAGGGGCTTATTCTTGAAGGAAAATGGAAGGTCCAGGAGGTATTTTTATGTTTTTGAATGTAAAACCATTGAGATATCTAGCAGGAACAGGTAGGACACAGCTAGTAGAGATACAGCACAGATTTCTGCCATGAGAGAATAAAAGTGAAAAATGCAGAAGTCCATTTTCCCTAGCAGCTCACTGTTGGTGTATGCCAAAGTCTCCCACACTCAATGGGCCACGTGTGGCTTTGCAATGCAGCACTTGATGGTACAGAAGAAAGGGTGGTGCATGTAGAGGGTTACTCTGCAGATCCAAGGAGGCAGCACATGTCTGATCAGTATATTCTGCACCAGTAACAAGGACTTTAGCTCTTTCTGCTCTTTGGTTCTGGTGCAGGTGTTAAGAATTCATCAAAAAACAGCTCAAGATCCCATCCAGTCAGAAAAAAATATCGCTTTGAACCCCTTAGAGTCCTGATCCTCTTTGATTCCTGGCACTGTGTTTTTCTTTGCCATTTCATCTCCCTTTTCCTGGATCTACACTTGCACTTCAGAAGATTCTTATTTAATAAGTTTCCACTATCAAATCAAGGCACATACTTCCACTCATTGTTCAGCATGTCACAGATCATCGTGTAACAGCTCTGCTGATGCAGGCACTCATTTTACAAGGTATCAAGAGAGACAGTGGACAGTGAAGTCACTGTTCCTGTGTCCCTGTCTGAGATACAGTCCTAACCTGGCAGACGACCAAGCAGCTTGTCTTCAGCTCTAGTTTCTCACCCACTTGATCACACAATTTTACTCAAGTTAATACTTACTCCTGACACAGGCATTACTTACCTACCTAGTGCTTGAGAAGGAACCAAGCAAAACCTCTGTATCTCTGTCTTGAGGAACTTGATGCATTGACAGTATTTAATTCACATCCACTATAATATGAATAAGAGAATTACATGAAACTTTATTTAGAAGCTACACTGTCTATTAATACATAAAGACTGAAGTGTGTTTGATAAAACACACGCAACAGTGGGAATAGTTGCATTATAATAGAGGACTGACTCGTTCCAACTTACTTCTTTTGAACATAATTTCATAAATCTCACTTGTATGTAAATCCTGGAGTTTTCCTCTTGTTAAAAAAAAAGTTTATTTTTCAGGAGAATTTTATAGGGTTATGGTGTTTGTACCTCTCATCCCCTCCTCCATCCTAGGAAAGAGATAAGATCTCAGATTTTAAGAATATTATTCATATGACTTAATGAGTTATGGGAGCTGGAACAGATATTAAGGCACTCTAAGGGGATTCTTTGAGGAAGAGATTGTTAAGTAATGCATTTGTTTTTATCACTACTGTAAATGCCTGATCAAAGCTTTTGGTTACTTTATATATTTTGAAGAGCAAGGTACCCTAACTACAAGGGACAGACCGTGGTCCATTTCACCATGCTCATTTCTGTAACCTGACTCAAACCTGCCATCAAAATACTCCCATGACAGTTCATTGTGGAAGAGCCTGAATACCACAATGAACAATTCTCACCTAGTGAAAGGTAGCTGATCTGCTGCCAGCACACTTCTGTCATAGCCTATGATTAATATAACACAGAAATAAAAAGAAAATATTTAACTGGACCCTCTTGATTCAAATACCTCTAAGCAGTTTCTATTTAAAACAAGTCAACACTCTACAATGATTTGCCAAAATAAAAGCCAAAATAAAACAAAAATTTATCTGAAATGTGCAGTGTTTGCCTTCCCCATTTATGGTTTTGTGTGCTGAATTGAAAGATTTAAGAGGGTGAAAGAGATACAATCAGGATTAGTAAAACAATAAAATCTTACAGTGAACAGAAAGGCATGAAAATATTTGCAGGAACTGAAAAGAACAGATGCACAATCAAATAATCCAGAGAATGTGTATACACTTGATTTTAAAACAAAACATTTCTGTCTCAATCTAAAAAAATAATGAGACAGAGAATGTTTCATCAGCTGGACAGCTCCAAAATCCTTCAGCGGTCTCGATTTGTTACCAAAATAAAAACTATTAGGGAAAATATCTTTGTGGAAAGAACCTTCAAAGCCTGTTCTTGTCAATGTATACTTGAAGGTCACTTTGTCTAAATAGACAATTTAGCCTGCATTGGTAAATACTTACAGAACACAGCCTTAAAAATAATTATATTGAATCCAAAAAGAAGTGGAAAAATCAGGTGAAATTCTACTGGCATTAATTTCAAATGGCTATACTAATATCAGCTCTGTTCCCTGAAAGACTGGGCCCCTGTCTGAAGGAGATATGCCCGATTCATGTGTCTGCATCATTACTGTTTGCCTCTAATATGGTTTTGCATAGCTGTGTCAGTTCCTACTGAGTGTGAGAAGACTCTCAGAGTGTGAAATCTTGCAAACTAAATGAGCCATAGGAACAGTTTGCACAAATCTCATGTGATCAGTGTGGTAACCTAGTCACCTAGTATGTTATTTCCATTATTAGCAATAGCAATTATTCAGGCAAATAAATGACAGAATAAACCCCTCGGTCTCAATGTTTACGCAGTGCTGGGTCTGAAAAAGGATTATTATGTTTTTCCATGCACAAAGAGCAACTGTATGCTAATGTACTCCCCTCCTTCACTAAGCTGCAGGGAAAGAGGCTTGTCAGGCTCCTGGACAGCTCACACTAATACAAGCATGCTCTCTCGAGCAGGCAGGCTACAAAAAATGAGCTCAGGCATCTTGAGCGTAATAGACATTTGATGGCAGTTGGAAGAGAGTAACTTGTCAGTCAGGGGAAGCCTCCAGGTTGGGGCACAGTGCCGAGGAAAGAGATTTAAAGGAGCTTTTCTGCCTCTCCTTACTGCCCAAGGAGGGTCCAGCCTCGCTTTCCAGCATGGACAATCTTGCACCTACTGCCCCACCTTTCCCCAGAAGGCACCAGCGCAACCAGAAAGTTTTGGTTTATGTTTTATTTGCCTCTGACCCCAGAGAGTACACATTGCCATCTGAAGCTTTGTTGTGCTATAAAAGAAAACAGTACAATATTCCCCTGTCTCTAAATGGTGCCCACCCAGAAAACCTCACAGCAGACAGTCATTAAAACGCACAGTGAAATAAAATGCAATAACTTACTAGATGAAGATAAAAGAATAAAAGAACAGTTACTAAAAGTGTCCTATTTCCAAAGAAACTAACAAGAAATGAAAAATTGCATTTACACAATTGAGTTGACCTACTCCTTGCCAAACATGTTGACACAGATTTTAATTTTACTTCATTTATAACTACCATCAGATAAACTATTGTACACAGTCAGCGAATACAAGTTGCTTGAGAGGTTTTCATTTGGGATTCTGTTTTTGAGGGCTTGGGGGCTTTTTGGTATTAGGGGTCTTAAGGGGTCATTTTGTTGTTTTGTTGGGGTTCTTTTAAGAGCTGTAATTTGATTTTTGTTTTGGTTTAGTTTTTTTAATTACACTAAACATAATGTACTATCAAAGTTTTTCCAATAAATTTAGAAGGGGAAGAAAAGAAAACCACACCCCAATCTAACATTGAAACATTTGTCTACCCAAATATAGGCATTCATTTGACTAAAGATGGCCTGTTTGCAACGGCAATCACATATGACAATGACAAGAGAAGTGGAAGGTGTAGGACAGGGAACCTTTGGCAATCCATCACCATCTGCTCAAATTTCACCACAAAAAAATCTGTGCAACTGAACCTTGGGGAGACCAGTATGAGAAGACTTTCAAATTCTTTAGAACAAAGATACAAAACACTGATTAAAATTCATTATGAGTCCTAGTATGTTCATATGCAACCCACCAGTTTGAGCAAGTTTTGCAGAAACACTTCACACAAAACCTTTTAACTTGTTACAGATCAAGTGTGAGAATAGCAGTGGGTTTATCCCTGAAACTGAGAATTTAAGTAATTATATACCAGGTGAGTGGAATAGCACTATCAAGGATCAGATTTATCAAGACAGCTTCTAGATTTACTTCTCTTGGGGTGGCATTTAAATATTTTTTTTAAAAATAAGCAGTACTGAAATAATAATTATTTTTGGTTTTTATCTTGCCTGTGAACAACATCCCTTTGGCACTAATGCTTCCCTTTCATATTTAATTATGGATATACTACTGCAGATACACCACAGATTAATGATTGGTGAAGAGTCCTTGTGAATCATGCCACGTACAACAGAGCTCCTCTTTCTTCCACTCTTAATGCTTTCCTCTAATGCTTACTCAATTAGGTTCCCTGTCAATATCTTAAGAAAGTATGATGCATAGACTGAAGGTGATCTTAGTGATGACATCAATATCTTTAATGTAATGAATATGAGCCATGAACTACTCTAAAATAAATGTCAGTTTTCTGGAAGTTTCTGCTCTTCTTTCAAACTTTCTCCTCTATTTTTGTATGCTTAATATTTAGAGGACACTCTATTTCTTTTCTGATTAATGCGAGGCTCATCTGGGACAGTGGGGCACAATTAGGGTTACAGGGCTGGTACACTGGGCCTGCCCCAGGAGGACCAAGTAGTGAAATGACACACATGTAAAAATCTGAGGGGAAATCCCACAGTTCCATTCAGTTTGGGGAGATCTTCCTGCTCTCAGCTGTGGTTGCATCCCAGCCAAGTGCTGGCCAAAGACCTACACATACCTCTAGGAAGGGGCTGGAGCACACAGGCAAGGAGCAAGAGTCATGCTGCAGAGCCTGCCCCAAAACAGCCTCAAAGCCACAGAGAGAGAGCTATGACAGAAGTCCCTTTGCTGCATCATTCAATTTTATTGGAACTTCAGTACAGCTTCATTACATATCCTAAATAGAGCTCTAACATTGAGATGTTGTCTTGATTCATCTTTTATATCTGAAGATAATCGTATGTTGCTTTCAACCAGCTTTGCCAACTAGTCCAAACATAAGTGAAAAATATTAAAAAGATCAAAGAAAGATCATAAAGATTTTTTGATGTTTGAGAAAGAAAAATACAAATAATACACACTCAAATATTTTTGAAAAAGGCTCAAGCTTTCCTATGTTTCAAAACCAGTAATAATACAATCAAGACATTGTTCAAGAGAGGTAAAAATTGTCCTTCAACAGAAGTTTTTTAATCAAGACTGCAAGCCTGAACTTTCTCTCTAGAAGAGGTGCTGTGCTGCAGTCATCATTCATTGTGCTTGGTAAAAAAAGTTATTAAATCCAACTATATTTTACATCAAAAGCAAAGCAGTTTAGAAGCAAAACAATTGAAAGTAATCCTTTCCTGCTTTCATATTTATGTCTTCGAAATCTAGAAGCTTTTATTTAGTTAAGTTGGAATCAAATTATCAGGAAACAATTAGCCTCCTTAAAATGGAAAAAAGCTACATCATACTTATTTTTAATACCTCTTATCACATACAACAGAGAATATTGAGGATCAAGGGAGAAAGATCACTGCTCACAAGGGAAAGCATGCATTAGGAAGATGCACAACATACCTCAGAGAAACCAACTACTATTGTCACCTCATATTCCTGAAGCTCTGAATTTATTTTTGCAAACTGTTTTCTTTGGAAACTGGTTCCCTAGTAGTCTGCTTACAGCCTTGAGAGATCATACAGATGTCTCTTAGAGAACAAAGGACTATAAGTGGATTAGTATACATGTTATTTTATACTGTTGTGCCTTTGCAAACCAGAACCCTTTCATCCTAGGCATTATAGAAACACAAAAGAGACAGAGATACTCAGAGATGGGACAACTAACACTGGCCTCTGGTGGCCTGTGTAGAAACTGGCCAGACTCTGAAAATGATAATTTCTGAGACAGGACCATGCTTCCCTTTGGGAAGAGCCTACCCAGAGTGCCTGAGGCCATGGTGCTAATTAACCACCTGCCACCTAGGACTGAGCAGGGTAAGAAACCCAGAGCTGTGACTTGTTTTCCTAGGCCAGAAGTCACAGCTTTTGTTTAACCTCCCAAACCCTTGCCAGCCTCTCTCCCAGCTCTGCCCTTCAAGTCTGCTGAAGGAACAGCCTGTTTCCCCAGCCCAAGGATACCAGGTGCCATTTTGCCCACAGTGGTGATACACTCCACTCTGAATCAGGCAGTTCTCCTACAAAGCCTTATAGGGCTGGACTTTTGGATGCAATCTGCCATTTTCCCTTAAGATCTGAAATGCAAAGCTCCTCAGCAGTGTGCAGCCACAGAGGTATGCCAGCACTCCTGAATTCCCCTGCTCCCAGCACCTGGACTCCTTTTTCAGGTGCTGGTTTGCATGGCCTCCCTGCTAGCTCACAGGAATGCCTGCCTCCTTCCCCAGGGACCTGGGACAAGTATTGACATCTCCTGCAGCCCCAGTGCAGTCTCAAAGAACAAAAGCAAATATTCACTCAGCTTTAACATCTAATTTTAGGCAGAGGAAGATTTTACACCAGCACCTAGGTTTACACCAGACTTGGAAAAGTTTTTGGAATTCCTCTGAGTGCTCTGGAGAAAATGCTGGGAACATCGCCTGTTATCTGCTACTCCTGAAGGGAAATTTCATTGGGCTAATACATCGCTTTCAACCCTCCTTTGTGACTTTCAGGTATGTAGGCTTGTCCCATGATTTTCACTGGATATATCTGGCGCAGTTGCAGACAACTGGTACCCCCTATTTTACCAGGGGGAACAAGAATTCCCCATAAACTGCCTCATACTAACCAGAAAGGAAAAAGTTTGCCAAGGGTCTTGACAATTCATGTTAACCAACCCATGGCACAGAGCATTGCAGAAGGTTGGATTTACTGTATCCCTTGTGCACAGCAGTGGCCAATACCCTTGTGGATATTGCAACAGCAGTGGAAGAACTAGTCTCACAATTTACTATTTATTTCAATGCCCTAGGCATACATTCCTTTAAACTAAGAGTGGCAGGCAGCTCTCTCTTTTTCACAGATCTGCACAAGGATTAGGTGAGAACACTGTCAGTCAGATAGCAGGGGCTGGCTGGGCCAGAGCTTCAGACCATCAGAGTACCATTTCCTGGTGCATCTCACGGGCCAGCCACGTTCCCCCTATGTCGTGTTTCTCCTCTTTGCTGCAGGCATCACTCGGTGCACGCAGGCCGTGTGCCGGCACAGCCACCTGGTAGCTCACAGGAGACTATCTGGGAGGGCCAGAGCCTATTGGCAAGGCCAGATCCAGCACATGGGCTTCTCAGACACAGCTTGGTTCAGGGGTATTCATCCTTCTGCTACACTGACAAAAACCAACAGGCAGTCACACAACATCCTCATTGTTCATTCGAGAGAAAAACAACCTCAGAATGGCTACAAAAGGAAAAATATGTATGGGTACTCATGGCCCAACATGTGCTTTGTCTGGTCAGTGATACTGCCAAGAAAGATGTGGCAGTTGGCCAGAAAGCTTCGGCACACCAACAAAACACAGTGAAAGCTCAATTATGAGGTGGCAAAAATGGTCACGGGTGTTTGTGATGATGTGACTGAGTGCAGTGATGTATGGTATGAGCACGCAGAGCTGTTCAGGAATGACCGTGTCCATCTGTCAAAGAGCTGGATACAAGACTGGATGACAGGCAATACTGGTCAGTGTGACAGACCATGCTTTCAGCACTTCATCAGAATTGCTTTCAAAGCACTGCCTAACAACTGTCAAGTATCACTGTATCGTAGGAGTTATAAAGACATTTTCAAAGGACAATAATGAAGTAAGTTTGTGAATTACTAGGAAGAGCTCCACTCAAGCATGAGGGGCTTGGCAGGGAAAAAAAAAAGCATGGAAATATAAAAAGTAGGTGATGAAGATAAATCCCTTTCTTCTACCAAGGAGATCTCATCTTGTATTGTCAAGGAAATACCAAGTAGCTGATGAGAGGGGCCTCCGAAGCAAAGGCAGAGTATCTGTATATGGGGCATGAAATAACCACAGAACTGTTGGACCATGGGACTTGTTTTGATCACTGGGAGTACCCCATATGGTGGTCCCAGAGGAAACCACTGGATTTTAATGCTTCCATTATCACTTTAATATTAAAGGATGAACTCTGGATTAAAGGGAAAAGTTCAGTGTGCACAGAGGTCTCATATTTGGGGGCTACTAACATATCCTTTACTGAAAGACCCAGAAGCTTTATTCTCCTTTACTTCAAAACCTTCCTCAAACAGCATTTGGAAATATTCCCAGTCTTCCTCATTCCCCTTTTTTTTACTCTGTGAATGTAAGCTCTGCTCTTTCCCTGAACTACACTAATGGAAAGTCTGTGCCCAGGTAGGTCTTTGCCCGGCCTGTGCCTTGCTGATCCTGATTCATTTGCTTGGCCTGGAATCCATTGCATCACTTGTGATTGGTCTGGAAGGCACAGACCTATTGCCACTTCAGCCATCCCACTCATCTCCCCAGTGTACTGCAGGCCCGTGTCCAGGGCCAGCACTGCCCCTGCCTGCACCATTGGCATCCTCTGCTCCCAATCACCCGACATGGTTGTTCTCTGACAGTCAGGCCTTTCCCTTGCTTTAACCTGCGTGTCACCTTTGATATCACAGCAAAATCTATGGAGTTCTACTTCTGTGAATGGGTGGTAGGCATTGGATGAGGAGAAAAAAATCATGCTGTATTGCTCCAATATTCCAAGTACAAGTACATTAAAAAAAAAAAATCAAGCCACAAAACACTATATTTTCTGGGTATTGTCTAGACTGTCAAATGCAGTGGCTGTAGTCAGAAAACCCTTCCCTGCGCTCTCCATAAGGAATCGGCTGGTACGGCCAACACTTCATTAGTCATCCATTAAATACTTTCTACTATTACTGCCAAAGGTGAGCCAGAGTCAGTAATGTAGAGTTTAGCAGATTAAAAGCATTCTTAGTTTCTGTAATCATTCTGTCCTGCAGTAGTTTAATTTTTCTATCATCAACACATAAACCATTTTTGCAATTTTGTTTCTTCTACTGTCTATACGCATGCTTTTAAGTCTTGCTTTCATTCTATTTGACTATATTTTTTCAGACTAGGGTTTTTTTGTTATATCTACTGAAGGGAAAAAGTTATACAGGTGTGTAACCAGTGTGAAATTGCAACCCACATTTTCTATGTAAATATACTTCCATAATGTGCATAATAAAAAAAAATAGCCTGGTCATATCAAGCTGCTTCACAGTTCAGACACTGCATGAAATTTATAGTTACAAATGGATCAAAGTATTAAATCATTTACATGAACTTGAAAACATGAGGCTAGCCAAAATATCAAGTGAAAGAAAGCATTTTCTGATAAATATTAGTTTGATAGAGGTCTCACAGCAGTTTCAGTTGGGATTATAGGTTGGGATGTTTTTGTCCTCCAAGTCTTGTTGAGAACCGCCTAACTGTCCCTTCTGATTGAGATTTTAATCCTCTTGAAATTAATATACTACTTATGCAGGTAATTCAGCACCTGAAACTGCTCCACTGCCTCTCAAGGGAAAACAGGAGGGTCAGTCAGTCCATGACCATTTTCACCAAAAAAAAGTTACTATGTACTTGTAGTAAAAAGATTGCAAGATAAACATCTGTGTTTGTGTGTAGACACACACTACATATAAAAAGTGTGTATGTATACACAATAGACAAATAAAAATATTTCACAAATAGCATGAAGTCAAGACTAATCTTGCAAAACTAAATGTCCACCTAACAGTTTTGATAGCTGGGGTTAAGATATTCAGCTCTTAGATACTGATCACATAGTCCTAAAGAGTCTATGCTTTTTGTTGTTATTTCCAAAAGCTTAGCTTTCAGACACTTTGAATGACAAAATAACTGCTTATGTGAGGAAAAACTGTGATAGAGCTGCCACTCACTGTAAGGACATGCATCAACGGGTTATTATGCAGGAACACTCAGTTTGAAGCCAGGAATACACTCCTTGCCAGCCCATCACCATAGTTTTAACCATGCAAATAACCCAGGGATTCTGGATATCTAGAAGCATCACCCAAGCCATTGGATGAGTGCCTTCAGAGAGGAGAAATCTAGAGTTGTTCAAGTTTACTGCATGAGGACTAGAGACCATAATGATAGACTGGCATATTGAGGTGCAGTCCCTTTAGTCCTTCCACCCAGATTTGAGTCCATTTCAGAAGAACCACTCAATCTGTCTGTCTTTGGAAGTGGAGAGACAGCCTGTAAACACAAAATCAGTTGCAAAACTGGACCCAAATGGGCAAAATAGAGATGGGGGAAGACAGCAGAGTCCACAAATCCACCTCACAGAAAGGAAATTAAATGAGAGCAAAGACCACTTAAGGGACTTGCCTCATTTAGCAAAACTTGTTTATGAAGGACACATTCTATCCCATAAGCTACAAGCTATTCGCTTATTAAGACAGCCAGAAGTGCATCCTCCCTCTTAAAGTGGATGGTGGATTTTCTGAACAGAAGCATAACTCAGACATTTCTATGGATTAGGTTATTTCTGAATACCAGAGCCATATGAATACATTCTTCCTAATGAGTTTTTAACTGTTTAGAAAAGCAAAATAAGTTTTCTTAAAAGGTGTGGCATTAGTCAATTCAAAGCAGATACACCAAAAGAATGTTTTAGACATTTAAAGCTTAATCCTCAATAACTATTTGTCAATGATCTGGGCAAGAGGGATCGAGTGCACCCTCAGTAATTTCACAGACAATACTAAGTTGAGTAGGAGTGCTCGAAGGCTATCTAGAGGGATCTGGACAGGCTGGATTGATACCAAGGCTGGTTGAGATCAATGGTGTCAAGGCAAGTATAAAGTGAAGTGCCAGATCCTGCACTTCAGACACAACAACCCCATGCAATGCTACAGGCTGGAGGCAGAATGGTTGGAGAGCAGCCCAGTGGAAAAGGCCCTGGGAGTTCTGGGCAGCAGCCCAGCTGAACACGAGCCAGCATGTGCTGCCAAGGAGATCAATGGTGTCCTGGCCTGTATCAAGAATAGTGTGGTCAGCAGAACCAGGGCAGCAATTGTTCCCCTGTACTTGGCACCGGTGAGGCCACACCTTGAGTCCTGTGGCCAGTTCTTCAAAGTGAAGTGGCCCCTCACTTCAAAGAGCTCATTGAGGTGCTGGAGCACATCCAGAGAAGGGCAACAGAGCTGGTGAAGTGAATGTCCTATGAGGAGCTGCTGAGGGATCTGGGGGTGTTTAGCCTGGAGAAAAGGGGGCTCAGCAGGAGCCTTATCACTCTCATCCTGGAAGTGTTCAAGCAATGACTGGACACGGCACTTAATGCTATGGTTTAGTTGAAAGAACGGTGTTCAGTCCAAGCTTGGACTCTGATCTTGAAGGTCTTTTCCAACCTAAATGGTTCTATTATGATCTCCTACATTAACTCAACAGGTCCTACTTTATTGTGACTATGTTACAGAGGAAGGTGGATCGTTTGACATAACACAAGCAATCACAATCAAATATCATCATTAAATTAGTCTCTCCGCATGAAAATTAATCTCTTATCTTTTGTTTTTCATTTCTCTTATTTTTCATAAGTGTCTATAGAGTCTTTATCAATCTGGACAAAATTGTTAATCTGAAAGCTTACTGCATTCTGCTTATTTGAACTGATCATCAAATGTTTACTATCATGTATTTTTGGGACAGAATACCATAGAACTGACATAAATTTGTTGTTATATAAACAAATACATTACTTAAGGAAAAGAACATTGTTATTATTTTGTATCTCATGCAAGCCTTACTAATATTTACTTTTTTCAGTTTTATCATGTAACTCCAAAATTAATAGAGAATTCCTTAAAATGGTTGTCATGTGAACTGGGTAAGGGGAAATAAACTTTACAGTGACTTTTAAAGATAATCCAATTTTAGGCATTAACTTGGCCAATGCATCATGAATTTTAAATTAATTGATCCAATTTACGTATTACTATTTAATTCTGGCTTGATGGCCTCTAGGGGTGTCTCAGAATCTTACCAGGCTTCGATGATCATATACTGATATCATGTATCAGTGAATATAATCAGAATGAGTGTATAAACTTAAAATAGCAAAGCTTTTGCATGGTAGGCAAACAGGAATTGTTATAGACAGTTTGTACCAATTAAAAAAGTTCAGCCAGTTAACTAAACACCTGAGGCAATCTTTCAGCCTTCAAAGATAGAGAAAAGGTCTATTTCAGCACCAAAGAGTAATTATATCCAGTCTGTGACTGGCAGTTGAGTTTATAAAAAAGGTTAAGAAAGCCCTATAGGTCAGCATAGCCAAATAACATCGAGGTAGCTGCACTGAGATAGCTTAGAAGAAAACAGTAATTGCGGAACAGAAATGTCAACACTTAATCATAGTCCTTACAATTCTTACTGGGTCAGAAAAAAACATTTGATGTCAAGCTACCAAATAGCCTTTGCAAACCAGTATCAATTGCATTTGGAAATGATCTAGATGTTACATTTTCCTAGGGAGTCTGTTTTTTTCTTGCCTTCTGACTACAGCAGTTACAGAATGTGCTCATACAACAAATAGCATGAATTAGTAGGTGTGGAAACTTCTGCAGCAAAGAGCTGTATCCCTGAATGCTGTCAGTTTCTTCAAGCTTTAATAACAGTCTAAAGCATTCCATGAAAGTTCTTAAGAAAACGTTGGAGATCTTAAGAAAAAATATAGCTTGAGTCCATGTGAATAATATTTATTGTTTAAGAACAATTGCTTTAGACATTATCATACCATTGTTCCCCAGCTGTTTTATACTAAAGGAAAAGACTTCATGGTACTATAAGATTTCAGAAAGAAGAAATGACCCACTGAGCAGGTGATAAAACCACAATTCCAGCTCCTGAATGTTATTGCTATCTCACCACACAAAAAGAAGTGACTGGAGAAGAAAGGCAGTCACAGTAACTTAGACAACATATGTTGCCCTAACAGTGCTCAACAGGTGAATCACAGTATGAAATTCAAGAGGGAAAAGCGGGTATGTTCACAAAACAGAACGAGTCCTATTAGATATCCTTGCTGTCCCACATGGGGAAAAAGGGGAGAAGGATGGAGTGACTTAAAGCACAGTTTCTGGCACAAGGAAAATGAACAAAATAACCTCTTTTGGCTCAAATCACAGAAGTTAATTTGAAAAATCTTAAACATGCTATCTGCACCAAGATGGCCACAATCACAGCTTCTCTCTGTGCTCATGAGATACTTTAAGCCACAGAAAAGAAAAAAAGGAAAGGAAAATATCACCATAAAATTCTGAGAATATGAGGAACTCTGTAGTATTGCTTTGAATAGCCAGTTCAACTGATTTACTGCTCTTAAAGCACGCAGGGGAGAAGGCACCCTCATGCTAGATGAAGACATTAAGTGAGGAAATTACTGTTATAGGAGTAAATTAATTTTCATTGATCTAATTTCCTGACAGACATACCAGCAGTGAAGAGTTTACTAACTGTGAGTTCCTCCTTTGTCAGGTATCCCTCCTCATGGTTTTGCTGTAGAAGCAGAACAATAGAATCAAAGAATGGAGGAAATACTTAACATTTCACTCAAATCACCATGAAGTACTCCTCTTGGGTAAAAGCTGTCTCATGCTGTTTAGCCTTTAAAAAAGATTTGCTGAAGACAAGTACAAGGATGGCATCATAACACAAAAAAGCTACTGGATCAAATTTTTGTGATAAAATATGGCATTTCTTTCTCTTGTATTTGTTGGCCCTTTTAGCATGCTTTAAGAATAGCCCAACGAGTTTTACTTGAATATTTAACTGCAACCATAGACAGTAATTGTAAATATTAATGCTTCGTGATCTCTAACACTTATTACCTAAGGAATATTTTTTATTACCATTTTGCTGAAATCACAGAAATAGCTCTTTTCTGGCTATATACCCAGAGGTAAAAAGTAGGGGTTTGGGTAGAAATCAGAAGCTTTATTTAACAGATATAAAATTTGTGTGTCATATCTTGACCAAAAATAGGGTTGATATTCCAAATAGATTAGCTGATGCATTTAATCAAAATGTCCCGAGACTGTTAGACACTTTCCCCAATCATCTGGTGTACTCTAATAGCAATAAAAGCATTCTGTTTACTACTTCCCTTTTAAACACAGTAGTTGTCATGGTATGCATGATGTGCGTGGAGAAAACAAAGTCTGAATGCACTAATATATAGTTTCCACCTTGCAAATTTTAAGTCCTAAAAGAAGAAATTAAGTCAATAGCAAATTTCAACATTATCTCCAGGTAATATCAGGTTTCCAGCTAGATGTGTATAGCATAATTTGTGAATAGAAACATTTGAAGCAAAGATTCAGCTATCTTAATCAAACACGTGGCCTTCAAATATAGCAGAAACACATCATGCACAAGAAAAATATTCACTTTTTTTATTCTTTATCCATTGCTGCTTAGGCATGACATCAGCACATAGGGTTTTTTTAAATTCCCAGGTCTTGGGAATTAAAAATAATTTAAAAAAAAATCAGAAAACCAGTTTATTTATTACATTTCTAGCTACCCTTGTTTAAAAGAAAAGCTTCAAAACTCAGGTACACCCTCAATATTAAGATACTGAAGGTTAATAAAAAGTCATCATATATTCTATCTGTTTTATATTGCCATTTTTGAATGGTCATTCTTTTAGTGGAGGCACAAGGATCGTGGTTGAAAGCTTGGTCTTGCTGAGGTTTCATTTTTCAAGTCCTCCATAAATTTTTAGTAGGAAATTTTAATTGACTTGGTTTTATGGAATCATAGGATATTTTAGGTTGGAAAAGGCCTTTTAGATCATTGAGACAACCGTCAACCTAAAGCTGCCAAAACCACCACTAAGCCATTTCCCTAAGTGCCACATCTACACATCTTTTAAATACCTCCAGGAATGGTGACTCAACCACTACCCTGGGTAGTCCTGTTCTGGGGCTTGACAAGGTTTTCAGTGAAAAATTTTTTCCTAATAAGCAATCTAGACCTCTCTTGGAGCAAACAGAAGCCATTTCCTCTTGTCCTGTTTTTATTACCTTGGAGAAGAGACCAACATGCACCTCACTAAAACTTGTTTTCAGGCAGCCGTAAGATTCTCTTAAGCCTATTTTGCCTGAAAGAAGACAAAAGCAGCAATTTGTTTTGGCATTGTGAGATATATTAAATACATCAGTAGAATTTTTTTGTTCAAATGTACACAGACAATGAAATGCACCTCTGGAGCCTAACTGGCCATGTGGATGCAAGATCATTCCTACAATAATTTACCACCACCGTGACTATATGAAGACTTAAACAGGTCGCATTCTGTGTGAGGAGCTGACTCTAGAAAAAGTCTACCTTATCACAACATTACCTGAAATGGGAACTTTCTGCATTTCCTCTCCATGAGGCTGAGCACTCCTGGTAGGCAAACAAGTTATTTCCCTCAGCCACAGTTATTCCCACACCCTGACACAGCACACAGTGTTGTCTGTCATACCTTCAACATTTATGCACATTCAGATAGACTTTGGTCACTACTAGCCCATTTCCAATAGGTACCATTGTAACAATGGTCAAAATAATTGTGCAAAGTTTTAGCGGCTGTGTCATCCACTGTCTTGCCACAACCTGCTCACAAAAGATGCAGTGGTCCAATATCCTTTGTATACTGGCAAATCCACTGCTATCAGTGAAACTGAATAACTGGGAAACTTCAGAAAAGTAAGGAGAGGTGTTTGAGTGAGGAAAAATACATGCCTCACATAAACAATACCTGTGAATTCACCGAGCTTTGTAAAATTTGAGAAATACTAAACCTAAAGACTTAAGATTATTCAGAAAACAGAGTAGTGCATTGAAAGGGCACAAAAGGACTTTCGAGGTTCTGGGTCCTACCACAGTTTACATCTGCATGCTCATGGGTCAGCTGAAAGGAGCCCTTCCCCACAAATGCAAACGTAACAGAAATTCAGCAGTTCCTTATCCATAAACTACTCCTTTCTAATTTATTCATATGATACAAAGACTCATCTCTCTTCCTCACAGCACATGAATCTGACAATTTCTTCATATTACTTTGAATTTAAATGTGCAAGAATTTTTAAGTATTGTTAGATCGCTTTCTATTCTCAGTATTAGAGGAAATTATGATGCTACCTTCCTAGATGTGTCATTTAAAACAAATGAGAACCTCAACAAAAAGGACAATAAAGTCTCTTTATAAAAAGTGTCTGATGGCACTGATATCTTCCCAGTGTACAAACTCGTATTCTCATAACACAGTGTTTTTCTACGACTGTTACATTGTGCCAAAAGCACGATGCCACTACAGTGTAATGTCAATGCTCAGTGGAATGAAAGGGGTGAAGTGGGCAAAGAACTAATCAGCATAAAAATGGCAGCACAGGGCCCTACCGGGAAACAGGAAGAGGAAAGGAATTGAAAAATCCCTTGTTAAAATATCTTCCTGTAGGGCAACACACACTCAAATCATAAGATTTGCAAAGAAGTCCCACATGGTTCGGAGCACCTGACAGACGTAGCTGGATGGCAGAGAACAACCAATAAAGAATGACTTCTGGGATTTCCCCCCTCTTCCCCATTGTTTGGAAATTACCTAAATGCTGAAGACTGCAACACTAAAGAGGTTTTCACTATCACAACAGACCTTTATTTCCAGCTCCAGCTGCTGGATTTAATGAAAAGCTAACACCATTTCAGCATAATATGGACACTGGGACCCAAGGAACTGCCCAGTATAGTTAAAAGTCAAGCTCTTACAAAACTAAATAATATCTCCTTTCTGCCATGCCTTCACCTTATTGATCAGCATTCCCCTGCACATCATCCTCTTACTTCAGACCTCATCCTGCAAGAACAGACACCAGTAACACCAGTACTGCTTCAAGCAGCATCACCAAAATCAACGTGATGACCAATATCAATCAGACTAAAGAGATGACAACCTTCTCATTGCAATGTTGGGAATAATCATTTTCATTCCTGTTTAAGTAAAACAAAACTTACACTTGCAGTTATTTGATCAGTTCCATAAAAAGTTGGGAAGTCCTTCTCCATATTACTTCTCTATTAACCATCAGGTCCGAGCCAGCCAACAACAGAACAAGAGTGAATCTTGAAACACAGCTCCCTTCTCCTAATCATTGCAAGTATCAAACTGGAGTGCATGATGGGAAACAGAGTCATTCTTTTCAGTGCATCCTTATACCAAGAAATTCAGATTGTATGAAACAGTATATGGGAAAAATACCGTATTGCAAAGCAATACTCCTTGGAAAAAAAAAAAGTATTGCATAGATTTCATAACACATTGTCTCCACATATCAAGCCATTTCTGAAGCAGATGTGACACGTCATGAGGCTGATGACAATTACAAGAAGAAAGCACAAAACCAGTGGCCATGTCAGACCTAGAGGAAAAACAAGAGAGTGTTTGGGGGGCTGAAGAACTTGGTTATTAATTTTTAATTTAAGTCAGCTAAAAGCTTACTTACAAAACCAGTAAGCTATCTTACTGGTTTTGCTTGTGTTTATATCAGGTACCAAGGCAATTCTTGAAGTGACTCATACAAAATAAGTGGGATTTGTTCATTACTATGGAAGTGGGGGGTTATATTTGCAATTCAATCATTGACATTCTACATGAACTTACAACATAGATCACACTTTTTCCATGACCAAGCATTCTACATGCAGGGACTTGTTGAAATTCCACACATTTCCTCCTATATTATTCTAAAAACTAAAGATTTCCCTCATGAATACTTCTGAAAGCAACTTGCTGTCTAGAAAAATAATTAATGGAAACCCAAGTCCCAAACAAGTGTGGAAAGGTGTTCACAGAGTTCAATATTTGAAAATCTTCCCAAGGCTGCTCCACATTTTCACCTTTTTAATAACAAACAAAAAATGCTTGACAGGTCAGAAGGAAATCATGAGTATTAGATTATCACCTACTCACACATTGTATTGTATAGTAATGAAACAAGTTCTGGTTGATAAACAAAGATTCCTGTGAACACAACAATGGACTCAAAAAATACCTCCATTGTGTATTAACTGGGACTCCATCCTTGCAGTAGTGGATTTGACCAGAAAATACACATATACTTGAAGAATATCTTATTTCAGATTCCTAAGAACACTTCATGCCAAGATACAGAGTTGGATAAAATGGCCACATCTATCTTTACTGTGAAATAGATGAGGAAATGACTTTACTGCTTTAAGTCATCTTAAAACATAGAAAGAAAAAAAAGTAAAAATAATAGGCATGCCATGTATCAGATTAACTTGAACATTAATTGCAAACCACTGAGAATGAGTAATTATACTTAACTCCTTGGTGATGGCTCCGGTCTCTAGCTCTCTGTTGCTCTCAGTCAAGAGCAATTCTGTTCAAGTTAGTCAAATTGACTGAGGTGAAATTGGTACAAGATCAATATCCAGTTCAAGAACTAAGGAAGCCTCGTAGAGAGTTTTTGTAAGGTCTTTTGTTTTCGAGAAGGAAGATCAGTAGGGGAAGAGGTAGTGGTTTAGTGTAGACATTTGAAACTTGGCTCAGGTTCAGTCCTTCTTTTCCCATAAAATATCAATGGGAAAATGGATGTCTCAAAGTACCAACATTTTTTCAGTGTTGTGCTGGGGGTCCTTACTGAAATACCTTGCCACAACAGATACCTGAATTTTTAAACAATACATGGGCTTATATTTACTGCTCTTTAAAATCATGACATCTGCTAACAAATTTTCAGAATGTTTTCATGGACAATACTTTTGCATGTTGGAGCTGGCCCTTAAAGAAATTGAAATTTTAAATATGCCAGAAAGTTTTGGGTTGTTTGCTTTTTAAATAAAATTCCTTTGGATAAAACACATTTGTACTCATTGCAAAGATGACATACAAATGATGCCCCTTATCTACAGGCATTATAGCTTCCACTGTACAAATTCTGCAGTTGTGCTATTTATCAATGTCATAAAGGAATCACTAGCTGACTCTACAACCACCTTATTTTTCAGGTACCCTGATCATCTCTCCCTCACATTTCTGCCATCAGCCCACAGGGCTTTCAGACTAAACTCAACAGATGTTTTTGCACCAAGTGACCTCAACAGCATAAGCCAAACTGAATTTTTTTTACAGGTAAGAAGGCTGCACAGGGCAGAGGCAAGTACCAAGAAAAAGGGCAGGAAAATAAGGAGTCAGGGCTTGAACAAAAGGAGGGAAAGGCCACAAAATGCCCAGGGAGCTATCACCCTCACAGTACCTAGAGGGCCACAAATTGCTCCTCCATTGCCACCAGCAAAATAGCAGCCACAGCTTTTTTCTGCCCTGCCCAAAATCTCCTCACAGGCTTCCATTGCCAGAGGCAAATCCCTGTTATTTCTGTGCCTGGACTCAGCTCTGAGCAGTTTGCACTGTATCTATGCTACTGGAACAGCCCTTATCTATAAGGTTCATTAGTCAGAGATGAAAACATGCTGGGGGCCACTGTCTCTGATATGAGCTTTCCCTGCACTCCAGAGGAAAGTGAGATGTACTCACCTCAGAGGACAATTATTTATAGAGTTGATATTTAAAACACTAACATTTATACTAAGTGCATGTATAATCAGTACTCTTGCAAATGATATGCTGATATAGACCAAAAAAAGCAAATTAAAAGGTTTTAGTTTTGCCTTGTAAAACATCCTTGAAAATATACATGAAATCATACTCTGCCTGAAATCAAGTAACCACACAGAAATACTCTTACAAAGGTGACCTAGGAGGCTTACTACTGGTATTAAACCAGTGCTAATCGCTATCTCCTACCATGCAGTCAAATATTCTTTTACTCCAGAACTTGCACCTCTTTCCTTCTGATTTATTATAGTGCTCAGATAATCAAGTATCTCCAAGAGAGCACTGCTGCTCATCCCATCTCACAGCCCTCCTTGCTACAGCCCTGTGTGACTGGTAGATGCTGATACCTGGCCAACAGCAGTCACAGAAGAAACATCTGAGCAAACAGAACTGCACAAAGCCCCTGAAGTAGTCATGAGCAACCCATCATCAGTCACTGAAGGTGTTACCAGGCAATACAATTACAGGAGTTGAGCCAACTCAGTGGGGGAAAAAAAAAAAAAAATCTAGCTGCCTACCTGTCTCAGGGCCATTCCACATTTACCAGCAGATTAACATCTGCCAGTATGTCCATCCATTCACAATAGATCACTTCATGATCACCACACACCTTTCTGAAAAAGCTCACTTTTCACATCAAATGCCAGCTGTTTCATTTTTCAATTTTCAAGAGACACACATCTAAAAGTTGAATTTGCTCTGGGAAAACAAAAACCAAACCACAAAAAAGTCTCCCTGGCCCCCAAAACCCCTTATATTAAACTGGATGTGGGGAAAAGGACTAGAGATATACAAATATTATTTCCATACAAACTTGTATAAACAGTCCTGAGGATATTCACATGTTTACAATCATATGTCCTTTGAAGTGGCTTGATAAAGCAGGCAGTGCTTCCAGCATGGGAAGATTGATACGATTCTGCTTATATAGACCACTGCTGGCATGTGCAGAAATTCCTAATGGTTGCTAGAAAGAGTCATGTTTTCCTTGCAGTGGAGTCTCTACAATATCCAGAGATTAACATACTAAGCTGGCATTTATCCTCATGAAGTTGTTTTTAAATTCTGGTTTGCATCTCCAATCCTTGCACAGAGTGGGATCCATGTTTTTTACTTTCAAGAGAATCATAAACCTGCAACACCTAATCAATCTTAGACAAACAGACACACACACATTCTTTGCAGTGCAGATACACCAGGTGTGGTGCTTCCAGGGAGCACTCACTCCATTAGCACACAATGGAGGTAAAGGAGACTCAACTAATGGGAGACACCATTGGGCTGCGCCTACACAAGGGCAGCACAAAAGCATCAGCCAAAGACTCTCCAGAAAACCCTGGGTATGGGAGTGCACACAGCAGCACTGAGACAAATTGAGAGACATCAGCTACCTGGCAGCAAGATCCCACTCCAGCCTGTCTGCCATAAAAAAAACCCTCATTAAATCCACAGCAATAGCAGGTGCCCCGTGAAAACCAAACGTCCAGTGGCTCTTAACAGCCCTTGGGGTTGACTCACTCCTTGACTGAGTGTATCTGTACAAGGGACAGGTAGTCAAGCAGAGTGGGAAGGCAGCTCACTGAGGCAAACAGAGTTGGTAACCTGAAAAGAGTCAGTCATGATGCTGAGGAGGAGACAGACTTCCTCATCAAACTTGGACAAGTTCTGTCACCTTCTTATCGCCTTCCTCACTGATAATAAAAACAGCTGGGTCCCAGACTGAACTGTAGATATCAAGGATGTCTCTCAAAACATAAAGAAAGATAGATATAATTATTTTCCCATTCATATACACGATGTCTAAAAAGCCATTAAAATCTTTGTTCCTGGCTTCTTCATAGAACACCATCCCCTCAGCAACACAATTCCTCACATGGGAATTTTATTTACTAGGCTCATACTTCTGAGGCAACAGTGTATGCACTAAAGTACAAAACTGAGACAACACTGGGAGAAAAAAAAGGCTGAGAACAATAGTGCACATTTATTGAACTATTACTGCATTCTTTTGGTTTTCACAAGCTGTCACAGTATTTTGACCAAAAGTTTCTCAACATACAGGTATGTAAAATTTGATTTTGAAAAACCAAATCAAGTTACAAATTGCTGCTATTAAAAAAACAAACAAAGAAAAACAAAAAAAAAACAGCAAAGCAAAACAAAAATCTACTCTGGATTTATTCAATTATATTACATGTGGGCTTTCTATGCCCACATATAAATTATGATAATCCTGTGGTTAGTTTATTTCATTGGGATCCAGTGTGCCATTTCAGCACATTTGTAAATAATTGCTCTACACTGTACGCCTTGCACTAACAGAGTCATATTAAAGACTAAGTGAGGTTTTTAAGGAGAACTTTTGACAGATTTTGACAATACTAAGACTATTGAGGGCCTAGTTTTCATATATGACCTCATAACTGTGTTTTATTGGCTTTTTAAATATCAAGAGAAGCGGAATTTCTTTCTCCTACAATAGCAATAACAGGTTTTACTTGTAGTTAATGAGAAACATTATCTTACCAAAGAGCTGAGTCTTCTCATTTTCATTTATATAGGAGATTGATTAACACTTAGCTAATTGGCACATGCAAATAAGGATTAGCTGAATTTGGTTTTCTTTACAACTCAACTACTATAATTCAGATACTTATTTAGATTAAAATCTGTTATTATTTTTGAAGGTAATCATCTGCCTGTTGTCAAAAATAAACCACCAAAATATATTTCTAATTGTATCTTAGATATCCTTCAGAAAATACTTAATTAACTTTGCTTTTTTATGCTCAGTTTTTTAGTAAAGCTTCAGTTCACAATATTGGAGCCAGGTCCAACAAAAGATTAAAGAAAACACATTTTATCTAGTGAAGTAAGGTCAAATAAGTAAAAGATAACTAGAGATGCAATCACATCTGAAGTTATGAAGATGTCCACCAGAAAATATCTGCAATATAACTAGAAATAGGTAAGAATGCAGACTGTCTTTTGAATCCCCACACAAGATGAAAGATATGCAGCATAATTTTTCTAGCAGTGATTTATAAGTAAGAAAGATCCCTAGGGTGTTTAGTCTCCTACCCACCCGCCCTTTCCCATTATTCTTGGCAAAGCATATTTCAAGGAACAGCTTAAGAATGACTGTGTGGCTGGATGGGACAAGGCAGTTGGTTTAAGGCATTTTTGTGGTTTGAAGTTCTTTTTGGATTTTTTGGTTTGAGTGAGAACAGGTGGTTAGATGCTGGTGTTCAGCAAACCAGCAGTGCAAGAGCAGAGACCTCACAGCAGTAACTGTGTGTGGCTCAGCTCATTTTATGACATAGAAAATAATGCAGCCCGATACAGAAATTATTCCAATAAAACTTTCTCTTTGCTGCCTTGCTTCACTGTTACTGAAAGAGAGGAGACTGGAGGAGCTCATGTGGATGTAAATAATTAGTTTTAATGCTTACTATCTCACATAACTAATGTAGCTAAAGTATGTACATGTCATGACAAAGACGTAAAATTTTATTAGCGTCCTCAAAGATTTTTTCTAAATCTATCACATGTATTAAAATATTTTAGTAGAGCTTTTCATTAGGTGATCATGACACACCAAACAATAGACCAAAGCCAACTCCACCCAAGAGACTACAAGACAATATTTAGAATTCAGAACAAGCACAGTAAATCTCCAGCGACCTATAGGGCAGCAGCTGTAAGTGTAAAATGCAGCCTAGATTATATTATTTGAAAGTTTCTGTGATATGTAGTTACTATCTCTTTCAGAGAGCAGTTCCTACAGCAAGTTCAGCATGCTACATCTACCAAGAACTGGTAGGCTGGTTGAGTCAATTGAGTGTATCCACCAGGCAGGAAGTGATGACCATAATGATACAATTATGGGATTTGGCTCAGTTTATTTACTTCACACTTCATTCAACCCTCACCTCAAATTCTCATAAGCGGCAGTAGTATATCCTCTAAAATTACTCTCCTCAGATTGCCTTTTTGGCTAGCGGCATTCAAGTTGCAGAAGCCTGCCATGGGCATGTTGGTCCTCACAAACATAACTACTAAAATTGCATTCTCCACTTATCAGGACAAACACACACGGCACATCTTCTAACACACCCTTCCACACAAAGCTGAAATACCTTGCTCTTTTCCTGAAGCCAGGGTTAAATTTTCACCCTCTCTGCTTCGAGATGGAAACTTCTCAGAAAACTAAGAGGGAGAAAGCAGTATGTGGATGCTCTCTGGGTGTTTGTCCACCTTCTCTGCTTTGTATTATGTCTGGGTATCTTTTCTGGGTTATTTTTCTCTTCAATACACAGCCATTTAGTACAAGGGAAGGAACTGTATTATCACATCCTGCTTCATTTGGAATAGGCCATCCAGAACTAGTTGGCGAGTCCTTTCTTTCTAAAGGCCCAGAAGGGATGTCATCAAGTTGGCTCCCTGTCCAGTTGCACTCTGGCTACCAGGAATGTATGCACACAGATGTCTGAGGTCTATCAAGGAGGAATTAGCCTGGCCATAGCCACACAGACTGTGACACCTTTCTCTCTGGGATACATTAACCCATGCAGTCTGTTTCACACACCTTGTATTTAACCTGTTGATATGACATTAGGATCCTCGAGGTACCTCTGTAACATACTGCTAAAATCAGGCTTAAGCAAGGCACTAACAAGTTAACCAGCTTGAACTCACTATTATGTCCAAGTACATCATTGATATCTTGCAATTTTACTTAGAAACAGCAAAGCAAGAACACGTAATTGTACTTCCTGAAATAGTATCTGTGTTCCCTCCAGAGCTTAGCATAATTACTCTCTACAATGCTATTTCAACAATTTAAAGGAACAGTAATCATGTCACAAGACAAAGGTGTTATCTCCAAACAAGAGAATATTGAAACTAAGGCACATGCTCTAGAACAGGGACTACTGCTAATAGTCAGAGTGGCAATATTAGGTGCTAAACCAGTTCCCAGGCAGAGCATATCAGAGCATTAATTTCCATTAATTTTAAAATCCTTCTCTGTCAGACTCGGAGCAAGCCACTCTTACTACTACCATGGAATCTCTCAAATGCTGTCCAGGATCAATGCATTGCTCCCAGATTCATCTCTGGATATTGTTAAGTGACTCATTTTGGAAGACAAAATTAAGGACATTATCTCTTATTAAACCCTGAAAAGCAACACAGGCAGACTGAATTGAAGAGTAGAAGCAAAACTGTTAATTGTGAGGACCAGTGACCTTCTTACCTTGTATCATTTGGTATGGTCCAAGAAAAGCTGACTACACAGCTACACACAGAGTGTCCTCTGTATAAAATGGATTTCTTCACACACTGAGTAGAAATAAGTGGAAAGGAAACATGCAGATGAGTGACATAAGTCAGAGAACTTCCCACACAACCCCCACACTATCAACAACTGCCTAAGTAAAACTTAAAATTACTAAGTCACAAGTATTTAGGGCAGATCACAATCAAATAAGCTCCACACCAAACAACTTAAAAAGGTTGCCAGGAATGCAGAAAAAAGTATGCACATTCTCCATTAAAGTCTAAAATAATTTAGAAGCTTTAACTAAAATGTCAGCATGTATCAAGAAATATTAACTTATATAACACTGCACCATTTCGCTTGCCAGATAGTTAGAATGCCAAGTTTCTATAATATTACTTCATGCTTTTCTAAGTGTTCTTACATGACTACAATAACTCACTATGATTGAAACGGCAGTAAATTTTTTCCTGTTTAATTTTCACTTTCCATTTTATCTTACAACTGCTATGAACACAGCTATATTTGGTCACAATTCCAAAACTATAATGACTTACATTAAGAATACTTGTTTTCATATACCTAGACTAAGCTAGTCTATAAGGAGTAGAACATTTCAGCACTCATTTAATCAAATAACTCATAATTCTATACCACTAACTTTTATATGCAAAATCTTATATAAACCCTTGCATCCCTATATGCCTTGAAAAACAAACATTGAATCAACCACATTTTTGAGGACCCAAGTCCACAAAGACCTCAGTTTGACAAACATTTACTAGCACATCAAAGTCTCAGAGGATCCAATCCCAAGACCATACAACATTTTTTGATGATTACTACAAGAACATTAAGACAAATTAGTGTCCTTTCCTTCAGCATAAATACAAGACTGAGCCATCAGTCTTGATGGATCTTAAAACCTGGCAAAGAGTAGACAGAATTATATTAAGATTTAGGAAAGATGTTCCATAATGCAAAGTGTTTGTGAACTAGATTTAATCTAGGCTAATAGAATATAACAAGGACTTTTTTTTCTTCAAGAACCACACAGAGGTGTCTTTAATTCTGTAACCTATATCAGACAGTAAGTGTACTGTACAGAATCATCCTACCCATTTGCAAACACCCACTGCATTTTAAATTGCACTTCATATGTTTCTTTCAATGCCCAATTTGAAATCTTCCCCTGTCTTGGAGACAAGATGACTCAACTGGCAGAGTAGCAATGAAGACTAAAAGAAAGCTCTGTCCTGGAAGGAAGAACTGGATTACCAAAAATATCTGTGGTACAGACACCAAGCTCCTGGTGGTTACCAGGATGATTGCTTGATATGTCATGCTCTTTAAATCTGGTCATAATTTATGTCCATTTTTTCTGGGAACCTGAATCCTGTGCCTGCACTTTAGCTGTCATTAACTACAATAAATTAATAAATGGATAGTTAAACAACTTGCTAGAAAACCATTGGGACCACTAACCAGATATCAGGGTTTGCAACCTTTCCTAAGGCAATGGGAATACAATATTAAATAACATTTTTATTATCTCTTGGTTGTTAGATATTTATTCAGCTTTAAAACAGCAACATTTTAAAGGGCAATAGCAAGCCAGAAAAGCACAGCCAGAGCCAGCTGCATTCAATCCGCATTTAAAAATATACAGACCTAAATTCATTTGGCTTTTTAACATATTTTTAATCTTACTTCAAAAATATATCACATAATTACATATTTTATATTTTTTTTTTAATAGGAAATATAATACATGTGAATTGACAGCCTGACACAGAAATCAATACGTCATTATCTGAATTTTGCTTTCAAGTTACCAACAAACAATAAAAGACTAGTGATTAAGAAGGCAGAATTTCTTTTTGGCAGAATTTTAGTTACTAGTAGAAACAAGGACAAGAAATCAAGGCTACTAATTTCAGGTATGGCTGCAGATAGGTTTGGAGAAGCCTGCACAGACCTATGGATGCATTCTACATGAATTTACCAGGACTTGAATTTACCAGTGCATGAGACTTGGGCACATTTCAAAAGCCTGTTATACTTACTGCAGAATATACAGTAGCTGACCTAACCTGTTCAACTGTTATCTTGGGATGTAGCTCTCCTTCTGCAAATAATTCCCATGTCTGCAATTAGATCATTCACAACAAAACAGAGTACTTGTAAATGAGAGACTGCACCAAGAGATAGGATTTTTTGGAGAAGATTTCAAGCTTGTCTGCTTGGACAACTCGAGAAATGGGCCCATGGAAATCTCCTGAGACTTAAGGCCAAGTGCAAGGAGCTGCATCCAGGTTGGAGCAGCGTGGGCAGCAGGTTCAAGGGAGGAGATTCTGCCCCTTTTCTCCACTCTCCTGAGACCCTGCCTCAAGTACTGCATCCAACTCTAGGGTTCCCAGCACAAGACAGACATTGACCAGTCGGAATGTGTCCAGAAGAGAGCTACAAAGTTGATCTCAGGGTTGGCAAATCCTTCCTATGAAGACAGACAGAGTTGTTCAGCCTGAAGAAGAGCAGTCTCCAAGGAGACCTCATTGTAGTGTTTCAGTATCTGGAAGAGGGCCTACATGAAAGATGGAGAGGGACTTTTTATGAGGATATGTAGTGATAGGACAAGGGGTTTAAACTGAAATACAGTAGGTTTCAATTAGATATTATCAAGAAATTCTTTACTGTAAGAGTGATGAGGCAGAGGGATAGGTTGCCCAGAGAAGTTCTGGATGTCCCATCCCTGTAAGTGTTCGAGGCCAGGTTCCACAGGGTTTTGAGCAACATGATCTGGTGGAAGGCATCTCTGACCATGGCAGGGAGGTTGTAACTAATTGATCTTTAAGCTCCCTTCCAACCCAAACCATTATACAATAAATAATCATGAACCAGAAAATGGCACAAAACAGTGAAAAAGCCTAATGAAAACAGACCTCATTTTATGCCGTTTTTTTCCCATTAAAAAAACCCCACACATTTGTACAGTTCTATAACTTTTCAAATAAAAAATGAAGAAAGGTTGTTGCACCAATATGCTACAAATAGCACTATTGCCTGTTACACCTGGATTTCTTATATATGCACTACTCATAAGAGTTTATCTCATTAGCTACAGTGTGTGTGTAGTCGTTAATATAACATGACTCACCCTACACTGGTTAATCCTAGGAATTCAAATCCCATGCCATAAGCATTCATAAGCATCATCTGTAAAGAGTGTTAACTCTTATATGCACAAGTAGCGTATCATCACCAATACAACCTCCCATTTTAAAGATTTCACACAATCATCCAGAATGAAAATATCACTACATATAAAAAAATTCTAAAAAAATCCACTCACCTAAAATGTCGAATTTTTATTCTATGCATTGCATGCACCGAGAGTCACTGACAACATAAGTAGACCACACAGTATTGGAACTGCTGCTTAAAAACATGAACAGGTTTTACAATCATACTTTTTTGAAATATGCTCTGGCTGAAATGTCTGTGCCAAATTTCAACTCAAAGTTTCCAAAGCTGAGATATCATCTAGATAGGAACAGTGGAAGGAAAAAAAACCCACCACTCACACTATTATGGCAAATCTAAACTTAAATTTGAAACACAAACACACCACAAAACACACCTCACCCACACAGAAAAAAACAAAAACAAAACAAAACAGCACCACACAGACACAAAGATTTAGTGCTGTCCCATAATCACAGAAGTCCAGAGCAGGGGTTGAAGATCTGACTTCTCCTAAGAAGCTGGAATACAGATTGCTCCCTGGGGGAGTTCTGTGCATGTGCATGTGAGTTCTGAATTTGAAAGTCAAGCTGAATTTTCTCCACAGGAAAACCTGTGTCAAAATTATAATTTATCAGCCCTCTGTACCTTTTACTGTTAATGTACAAAAGAACTAAAATTTGTCCTACCAGAACGGATTTGCTGTAAGGAAAGCCTGGGAAGGAATCTATCCATACACAGAAGAGAGATGTCTGTGCTTAAAAGTTAGAGATTCAGAATTTTACTTTGTTTCATTGCAACATTTTTTTAAGACAGTTACAGGTCATGTTTACCACCCTTGACATGTCTGTCAGAAAAAGGGGAAACACCATGGGTCCAAGAAAGTTGTATGAACTTGACACAAACTTGTCCTGTAACCCACAAAAAAATAGCTACCCATAATGTAATTTTGTTTTGTCTCTTAAAGTCTCTCTAGTAAAAGAGACAAAGAAATAATGAAATCCAAGTAGCTTGCTAGAACTCAACCACAAGAAAGGGGAGGCATGAACATCAAACAAAGTTTTTCAAGAGAAAAAAATCACTTGGGGGGAAAAATGGGCTAATTTTAGATCCATGGTTTTGAGAAGAAGTCACAGCTACTTACTGGAGAGAAGAATAACAAGAAAAAAGTGTGAGAAAGCAACATATCAGCAAATTACTCTCTATAGTTTTTGAATATAAGGCAAGTTGCAGAGATGGATTTAGATCTTGGCACTATCAGCCACCCGCACGCTTGGTGGGCAGCTCTGGATTCACGGTGCTGGGGGAGGAGGCTGAACTTGGAGACCTACTGCCTTGATCATTGTCATGTTTCTACACAGCTCACCCACAGATGTGCTGCTGGTGTTTCTGCTGATTTTACTCTGAATGACAGTGAGACCCTTCTGTTTACTTCCAATCTGTTCTCCTCATTGTTATTCTCCCACACACAGGATGTTTCTTGCCCAGTGAATATACAGATCTATGATGAAATCATGTATAGTATGCAGTGACTAGCATATTACCTGAAGAAATCATCTAACATTGATTTTCAGGTTCTGCATCTTCCCTACTGCTGCCAAATCCTAATGTTCATGAAGAATCAGGTAGACCTACCCAAAATCCTGAGCTCATTTAAAAGTACTTTTTTTTCTTTTTAATTTCCCTTGGTTGTGTTGTTACAATGAAAAGTCTGAAAAAACACACAGGACTAGAAATCCACTCAAAGGAAAAACAGAAATGTAAGAGTCTCTTGTAGCTCCTGGACTCCAAATTCAGAATTGCTGAACCAATCTAACATATTTCTCCATGGTTACATCTGGTCAGGATTTACTTCATTGTAAAATTTAATTCTGCTTCATTTTTTGAGCATCCTAATCTAAACATTCTCCTAGAAAGAGTGAAAACTACAGCTACAGCCTAGGAGAATGTGTGTGTGAGACTAAGACAGCTGCAAAGCTGAGCAAACATTGCTTGTGAGAGCTGCTAAAGAGCCGCCTTTGCAGTTCACAAGAGCAGCAGTTTGCTGAACCTACATACTTACAAGCTATGACATATTTTCCTGTGCCAGTAGATTTCCATACAAGACAGATGTGTGTATGTAAATACTTAATAGATCATGTCCTTTTTATAAAGGCAGCTCATCTGAAAAAATAAACAAAAATGTGCAAACACAGCACATAAGAAAATGCCTGAAGATAGTGCAAATTGGACTAAGGACAGATGTTATGACCCGAAGCATATTGCCTTCCTAAGGATCATTTTTCGTTTTATTCTGTAAAGCACACCTGTACATTTTACACAAGTTAAAAAAAGAACAAAAACAAAACCACACAACCACATCACACCCAAGCAAACAAATCTGGTATTACCTTTTATTTCTTGCACAAGAAGCAAAAGGTGACTGTAAAGGACTCAATAAACTTCAGCTAAAGTTGCTTCAAAGTTGTCGGATTGAATGTAAGGACCATGACAACACTACCACAAAGACAATTTTACATGCTGATTTTAATGAGGAATTTTATTTACTTATTTGTATTATTTGTTTCTATCACTCAATAAGGACTTTGATTTGCAAAAACCCTCAAACTCCTGTCCCTGAAAAGAGAGGAAACATTTAATTCCAGACATATATGGGGAGTTGAAGGGCAGAAAATAGGTCATTGGTTTTGGAAGACATTTACAGTTTATCCAAATAATATCTGAATGGGTTTGTTTAGTCCAGTCAGTCCCACCAAATATTGTCATTTCCCATCATCCCTGCCACTACACCGCACAGAGGGGAGGCAGGCATTTGTATGTTCCCACGAAATGCAACTCGTGGGAGGCACTGAAACCAGGAACGTGGCATATGTTGAACGCTCCCCCTTTCCCTCCCCTGGCAGGCATCTGCCCTCCCAAACACCGCCGCAGAGCTGGAGCACAAGTGGGACGAGCAGCTGCTCACAGTGGCATGATTCCCAGGCGGGAGCTGCTTCTTCTGCCCCCGATTTCCCTCACTCACAGCCGTGCACCCAGCCTGGATCCTGGGCAGCCTGCTTCTGCTCCCTCGTCTTTCTTCCTAGGAAGCTGTATTTCCTTTAAAACTTTCCCCCGCGCTTTCTTTAAGTCTCTTTCTCGCTGCAGTTTCTCTCTTCCCCGCTTCCCACTCACAGCACTCTGCCCGCAGCAGCTCAAAGTGGAACGTGCCTTCCTACAGCAAAAGTAGTCTGTGTTCACAGGCACTACCTCCCCCACAAAAAAGTACGGATAACTGTGTTTTCAGGCTACACAGTGATAAATGTGTCATACCCCTCTGTACACAGAACCTATGCTTTGGGCACTATCACAACCAAAAGTCAGAGGCACACAGTCTGAAGATTTGTTTTCAGAGGAAGAAAAATAAGGTCTTTTATCTTTCTGAGTGTATAGCATAGTCCATGCCTTTGGAAGGCAGCCCCAAGGAAACTGATGGTCCCAAGGAGAGAGCCAGTGAATCCTATGGACATTGCTCCTATTTTGCCCCGATCCACACTAAGCTGACTGCATAGGAACTCAGTTTTGTTGTGCCAGATATCCCTTGTGCATTAGAATTTTCCTTTCTGCCTGTGTTACCAGATGAAATTTCCTCTTAAGTTTTTTTTCCTTGCAGAAAGACAAGGAACGTTATAAGAAGTTTCAACTTTCACTCCTTAAAACTAGTTAGCAAAAATTATTGTTATCTTTGTATGTTGTGTGATTCAGTCTCAAACATCTTTTCAGATAAAAGTTTATCATTTCACACTTCAATAACAGCTGAGAGAACAAGCCTAAAGCTAAAAAAGTCATCATCATACCAACAAGAAAATGATCCAGAACCATCTTAGACAAATATCTTAATAAGTAAAGCAAAACTTTTTCCCCCTCTCATTTTAGAAACAGAGCTATACTAAATTAGTCAGATCCTCATTAAAGATTTACTCGGGAGGAAGGAGGGGAAGAACCAAGGCAAATAGTTGCAGTAATTCTTCAAAGAAACTTCCAACAGCAGATTAGAGCCTAAGAAAAATCAGTCTTCTCCCATTTATTACACAGAAGTGCTAGTTCTGGGCTCTAGCATGGATTTCACATCTGACAAAGGACCACACACAATTTCACAGGCATTGGCAGGAGTTCAAACAAGCCTGTGCACTTCTGGTAGGGGACAAGCACTCAATATCTTGACCTAAACTAGGAGCAAGCCTTAAATTTGCTGCAAATATGCAGAGCAAATTTAGACATACTAAGTACTTGAAAAGTTATCAAGATGGGGGAATATGTAAAGGAAATACCTAAGGAAAAAATCAGTTTTGCAAGTGATGGTTGTTTGAAGTGCAACGACATCAGAAAATTGTGGTAGTACTACAGAGTCTGCTTGGCTAAGAGCCTGTCAGTGGAGAGGAAGCAAAAATATTTCAGCTATTGCATTGCTCCAGGTAAACTTGTTTCCTGAAGCAGAATTGTTGCCAATTCCAGCTGCAGAGTCTCTCCCCCCAAAACATCACTTCAACCCATTTTCAACTTTGTTTAATAAACCAGCCTTATTCTACATAGAAAGTATTCCTAATGTCACTCGTGTTCAAGTTATTGGGGTTTGGGGGTTTTTTTATTCCTTGCTGAAGCCCTATGGCATATTTTACACAGGCCAGGGAAGAACCCATATGAAATGTATGCAGTTTAATATATTGTGGTCAGAGACTTCCTGACATGGAGATCTATGAGGCTTTCAAATATTCTCCCAAAGGAAGTGGAGGAGACTTCAACATGCGAGACCTTTAAAACATGTACTAGCAAAAGAATGGCAGACTAACTCTGTAGTAGCTAAAGGACTATTGCTTATAGTAGCTACTCTCAGGGTTTGAAATCTGTCATGGTTACCCTCGATAGAAAGGCTAATTAAACATGGTAAAATCCAACAAAAGACCATATAAATCTATTTGCACGGTTTCCTCAATCTTTAATAGGTTTTTGCAGCACAGGAACCAGATGTACTTTTATTGAACTGGGACCTTAAATATGGTGTAATTCACATGGCCAAAATAACTAGGTAATAATAGTGAATTTACTTGGGGACCATAATAATTATAGGATATTTCTCTTTATGATGTATAAGCAAAAGTTAACCGCAAATGTAATTTATAAACTATTATTTACATATATGAAATAAGCTACATAGTAAGCAGCACTGGGACTGCACTGAAAAAGAAAACTACATTTCAGGAAGGAAAGACATTGTGTATTACCATAGCTGGATTCTGTTTATCTCCCAACTGAATAGCAAGGAAGAGATCCCCCAGAAGCAAAGATCCCCTTTCCATACAGAGGAAGGGAAAGGAATCCTTACCTTCCAACATCATTTCTCCCCAAGGCTGGACCTTTGGGAACCGCTTTGTTAAGCTGGAGATCTACAGTCGGAATGCTTGCAGGCTTCAGTTCCAGGACCAGAAACTCCTGACCACATCCAGTAAAGCCACATGTGGAGCTGCAGTCCTGGACTGTTAATAGATTCTTGAAAACTTGCCCTCATGCTCACGTTGTCAGTGTAGAGTGGAGACTCTCAGGAAGTTGGTCCTTGGTCATTTTATTCACATGTTTAATAAAACTATTCCCAGACAAATTTGCTTTGGTTCTTGCACAGACTCTTTCCCTTGCAGCTGCCCCAAACAGATGTTTCCAGAAAAAGGTAAAAAGTCTCAACCCTGACTGCCATACACTGCTATTTGTTGTGCAAAGGACTGGTTGGGTATATAATGCCTACAATTTTTTCACTTGCTCAAGTTAACATAACTCTTCATGGGTCATGTTCTAATACGAAGTTTCTCATCCAAAAGTAACAGGAAAACATTTAAGCCTAATTGCACCACTCATTTTTTATATAGAGCAGAGCATAATAGAAGAGCAGTTCTTAGTATTAAACTAGGGGTACTAGGAGGTGGGACAGAGTTTCAACATTTCAAAATTCAATGGGATATCCTTACACTTAACATGGATTGTCATATGCTTCCCAGTATGCAATCCAATTCATAAAAGTTTGTTTTTTTTTTGCTTTTCAAATTATTATTAAATGATTTTAGGGTTGGAGTTGCACTGTTTTGTTGTTTTGGTTTTTTCTATTTTTTGCTTTTCATGGAATTCAGCAGCAGAATATGTGCATTTATAATATCAGTTTTGTTTCTTCAAGTTACATTCAGAAAAGTATGCCTGAAAATATTTTGAAAACTTTCAATGAATTCTGATTGAAATAATAAAAATAGCAAGTTAAGTTTCTCATCTGCATTTGAAACAAAACCCTAGAAACATCTCAGGCTGTTTCTTCTAAGAGTTTCTGATCTCTTACCCTGTCGACTTGGTTTTTCTTCCTACAAATAGAGATGCTTTTTTAAAAGATTCTGGCAGAAGAAATTCCAAATTACATTTTCTGCCCCACTTGCGGTTGTATGAATATGTATCTATTATCACTAGGTGCATTTAGTGTAGAAACACAAGAGAAGCATTTGAAAGAGAAGGGAAATAGGACACGGCTCCTTCATCAGCTCACTCACATCAGCTGACCTGCATGGCAGGTGACAACTCAGGTAGCCAAATTAGCCAAACAGCCCCAGCAAGACAAGGATAGTAAGGCCTCATCCATGACACTGTCTACTTTACCTCTAACTTCTCGGGAGGCTTTTTATCTATGCAAAAATTAATATAATTTTTTTTCTGATGCTTCCAGGTTTACTGATAGCCTAAAATATTTTACTCTTTGAAAGAGAGCAGCATTCACAGGAAACAAAGATTTTTGCATTGTAGAGGGGAGAAGGGGAGATAAAAATTCTTAGTATTTCATTTCAGCTTCATTAAATCAAATGATTGAATGAAGGATTTTGAAAGTTCTTTGCAATACTAACAATTTCTCAGATGATTAGATTCTAACAACTCTTTTCCCATGAATAAGCACCATTCCCTTCTGAAAACCTATGTAGAAACCATACATAGTTCTCATAAAGGAGATAAATTATGTTAACCCCTCAATTTAACCACAAAGCAGAGGAGATGGGCATATGAACCAGTACACAGCTCTGTGCAAATGCACCCTGGTCACCTGTGGCAGAGTCTGTGTCCAGCCCGGTAGGTACAGCTGAGAGCCCACGCAGACTGCAGTGTTGCAGAGTCCCACAGCACACCAGCATAACTTTTAAGATACAGATACACATCCACCACATACAAGCTGTGTTGGCTTCCAACCAGTCCATCAGCAACAACTTCATCGCCTCAACAACTAGTCTGACTTCAGCATAAGAAAGGGCTTGCAGGTGAAAGGCTTTGTACTGCATCACCCATCACACACCACCTGCTCCTGCCAACATCCATATATTAATTGCTCAGCATTCACAAACAAGAGCTTGTTTCTTTGTCACCATTCAAAATCAATTCTGTGAAAAGCAACTAGACCTTATAAAGAACAGCTAATAATTAATTACACTCCAATGGTCTTCCAGCTAAGTCCCATATATCATAGGCTATTGGATGCTTTTAATCAAAGTGCTTCATTATCATATAGCAATGTATCACTTTTTTTTTTTTTAAATAAAGGATGACATTTTTATAGCAGTAACCTTAAACTTTCCAGCCACACATCTTGCTACGTTAAGAGATGTCATGAACAACTACAGATACGATAGCAAACCCTTTAGTGAGTGAAATGACATCCACAAACTTTGGGGGTTTGGGGGGAGGAAACAACAGGTACCATATCACTTCAACAGAACAGCTATGCCTGTAACCAACTTTAAAATAATTTTTTTCCTGCCTCCATCTATCCAGATTAGGTACCTGCTCTATCAGCAGAGGATGGCACCACTGAATTCCCTGGTGCAATGCTACAACACATATGGTATTATCTGCATTAACCAATCTCATTCATCACTGAAAAAGCAATCCTGGACAAAGATTTCGCATTCCTCTAAAGTACTTTCCTGAGGGGGCAGAGCAAGGAGGAGAACACAAGAGAGACACCACAACTTGAAAATTTGGGTTATGAGACAACCATGATTTAAGAATCAGGTCTGGTCACCTATGCCATTTAGTTCTGCATTTTATTCTGTTAAATAACCCAGACACCTTCCCATATGTGTTTAATATAGTACCAACTACTCTCCAAAATGCAGAATAAACGCTTTCTTGACCAAATAAAGTGCCTTCTAAACCATTCCCAGCAGTGGAATTTCACTCTTTCCTGCCTTCTCAAGGTTTACCTTCTCCATGAGTGTCTGTTACCAAAGAGTTGGCTTAAAAATAAAACGTTTCATGGAACCATTCATGTTGGAAAAGACCTCCAAGATAATTGAGTCATTTCTTAAACACCTCCAGGGATGGCGACTCTACCACCTCCCTGGGCAGTGCATTCCAATGCTTGACAATCCTTTCAGTGAAGAAATTCTTCCTGATGTCCAACCTGAAACACCCCAGGCACAGCTTGAGGCTATGCCCCCTCGCCCTGTCACTAGTTGCCTGGCAGAAGAGGCCCAATCTCACCTGGCTGCAACCTCCTTTCAGGTAATTGCAGAGAACAGTAAGGTTTCTCCCGATTTCTCCAGGCTAAACAACCCCAGCTCCCCCAGCCACTCCTTGTATGACTGAACATTCCCCAGCTCTGCTGCCCTTCTCTGGATGTACTCCAACACCTCAATGTCCTTTTTGAAGTGAGGGGCCAAGAACCTGACACAGCACTCGAGGTGTGGCCTCACCAGTGCCACGTACAGGGGCACAATCCCTCGCCTGGGCCTGCTGGCCCCACTATTCTCAATACAGGCCAGGATGCCATTGGCCTTCTTGGCCACCTGAGCACACTGCTGGCTCATGTTCAGCTGGGCTGTTGGCCACCACCACCCTGAAGCCCTTTTCTCCTGGGCCACCTTCCATAAAACTCTTTATAATGTGATTTTTTTTACATTTATTTCTGCCTTGCTGTTAATCTATGGGTATTTAGTATGCTTTGATAGGAATTACATATAATATAGAACCTTCATTTATTTTGAGGTATAGTCATAATCTGCTAACATTCTAGTGGAAAATTAATCACACAAGACCAAACACTTCTAGCATCTCTGTTCAAAAGTCAAGGGTAAATGGCACACAGGATTCGTATTTCAAGACCAAATGGCCAGTTTTATGTACATCATCCACTTCCAAAAGTGTTAGGGATTCTGATGAGAAAAATTGCTTACAAGAAAGAGTGTGTGGAATACAAACTTAAAGATCCCAAACTGTGTGGAAAGTAAAATAGTCTTCAGGCAAGTCAGATATGATTTATTAAAATAAAGTAAGTCATAGAGAAATCATTGGAAAGTTGTGCCATATGACCTTCCCCATTTCTTTTTTGTGGAGACAGAAGGCAAATATTTTACCTACACAGAACAACACATAGGTTAAAAACTATAATGAGAAGACCAGCTTTTACCAAAATTATATACAGCTTCAAACCTTTTTCTAGAGCACATGGTCTTTGTATCTTGCTCAGTAACTGCTGCTGCAACAAAGGGTGCTCAGAGCTCCCACAGAGCAGGGAGGCAAGTCAGCAGCACAGAGCTGCTGCAGCTATTTCCCAAATATAAGCCATCATAAAAGCTCCAAAGAAACATTAGTTTGTGTGGCAAAGCTTTCCACAGAGCCATAAACAAACAAATCTTTGGCCCAATTCACAATGGTTTTAGGGCTCAGCAAACATATCACCTGGAAACAGGTCTGCAGGTCTCTAACTGCAATTTTAGAGTCCAGTACTGCATTTCATCATCATAACACCAAATATCTCATCTTTCGTGTTTTCTCAAAGAGCATTTTAGACGTACCTGGAGAAGGCAAGCCATAGTAACATCAGACGGAAACTAAGAGATAAGGCTAGTAAACAGCTGCAAAGGAACACAAACTAGCTCAGCTTTTTCTGTTTACTTTTTATTTATGAGACATGAGTACAACAGGAAAAATTTGATTCTTTTCTCAAAAACCAAGAAATATCAAGAAACAAAAATCCTAAATCCCTAGTCTCATCTATCTTGCTTTTCCAAAGGGTATCTTAGACACATTGAGAAAGCACACCATAGCAACATCACCAGAAACATCTCTATCAGGTCCCACAATTTCATATGTATTAGAATATGAGTTAGCTTGTTAGACCTAGTTAGATGTTAGAACAAATCAAGAAGAAACTCTTCCAACAAATATGTGCCATAGAAAATGATGGCTTCCTTCAATGAGCAATGTTTTGCAAGTTAAAACCAAACAGTTCTCAGCTCCAGAGTATTTTAAATAGTGTAAGATAAGATCCCTTTTCACTCTCACATAATGCATTTCTGAGACTGAACAGGCAGATGATAGAAGTTTCTATAGCACCATACACCCTCGCTAGCACTTACCCTCAATTTTTCATTGCTTATGGTATGAGAAGAGGCATTGGCAGTTCCGAAGTGATCAAGATGTAACAAATAGAAGTATTTTAAGGAAGCTTTCAGGTCTCCTCTGCCCATCACAAAATGAATTTTAAATTGACTCTTTAGCAAAAAAGTTACTTTTACATACATGGTAATAAAAAGATAAGGAAAAGATAGGCTAATTCTGAGACAGTGGCACCAAATTTAATGTAGGAAAAATGTGCACACCTTTACTTTTCACCTTAACAAAAAAAAAAAAGGTTAGGATACAAGCAAACTTGAAAATTTGAGGTATTTTCAATTAGTTCAATCACATTTCTGGTCTTAGAAGTAATTTTTGTTTGGGTTCTGATAGCATTCAATACTCAGACTTTTGTTTCCAGAATGTTTATACAATTCAGCTTCCTACAGCATTAAAGCAAAATGTAAGCAGTTCAGAAATATGTTTTCCAATAAGATATATTGGAGTAGGAATGAATAATTAAGCTCCATCTACTCAAACTGCAGCATCCAAGTATTTCTTCAAGTACAGAAGAGGCATGCAAAGCCTTGGTTCATTTGAATACACTAATTACCTATGAGATGCACCATTTCCTGACCTTATGTTCGTACAGTTGCTTTTGCACAAAGGTCTCATTGCATTTCATTAAAGCTGGTCAGCAAGTGTCGCTGGATTGCATTTGTCCTGGCACAGTGACTGCTGCCAGCACAACACACACTGCTCTGGAACTCCAGAGTGGTGCTAAATGTGGTGCTGCTAGACTAGACAGACGTTGTAGGTCCCTTCTAAACAAAAATATTCTCTCTTAAATAGCACCTATGCCCTCCAACAGCAAGTGACCAGCCTACAACCACGACACAGAAGGTTGGGCTCCATAGAGTGCTGTCCATGGCCATGGTCAGCTCTCAGGAAATCCTGACAGGAATTCCCTATTTACCAATGCCATAAAACTAGGGATATGGAGGATAGCCTTTCCTTACACACACGCACTTTTCATCCAGCATTTAAACATTAAACTGTCATGAATTGCCATTTCTCACCACGGTGACTCCACCCGACAGTGCCAAGCTAACCAAGGAGGTGAGGTGCTTCCTTTTCTTCTCCAGAAATCAGAAACAAACCCTTGACCTCTCACATTGACTCCTAGACAGGCTGTCCCCCCTCCACCCTGACATATCTAGGACTGAAATGTTTCCTACCTGCTACACAAGTACATGACAAAGCAGCTGGCAAAAGACAGCTTCTGTGAAGGAGGGCTCCCATGACAGGGTAAAGCCCCAAGCTTTAGTTGCTGGAAGCCACCTCCAGATGTACGTCAAGCACTCATCTCACAGGATTGACACCTATCCCCTGATCTGCACATCGTGCCTCTGTAGGAGTCTTCAGACCTGAGATTTAACTCCTTGTCATGGTTACTTCACTGACAGCCCTGAAAAACCTGCACGTCTGGCAGCACTTAGCAATCCTTGAAACATCATGAGCACCTTTGTTTCCCCTCATTACAAATATTTAAAAGTAAAAAAATGTTTAGTGTCCTAGGGCAGGCTTGCTATGAAATGCCAGCACTGCAGCCCAGGTTCATTTACTGACAGGCTCTTATACATTTCCACCTGAGGCAGAGTGTCCATGGGGTATAATTCACCTCCTGAAAACTCTCTTTCTTTCAAATCTGATATCTGCCAATTGAGAGATGTCATTATTCAAAACTAAAAGCTTAGAGAGGTCAAAGGCTTGGGAATAATTCTGAATCAGGAGTATGAAGTTACTGCCACAAATGAAAGGTCATTTCACCAATTATCTCCTGCATATATTTTGTATTAAATTCTGCATTATTATTAGGTTCACTGGGCTTTTCTCTGATTGCTATATGGAGAATTGAATATTTATATAGAGCATAAGATTAAATTGCAACTGCTTGAAAAATTATCAGTTTAATAAGCAGTGACATAAGAAAAAATATATGTATGCATATATATATATATAAAATACATATACTGTGTTTGACTGATTGCAAAAGCCTGCTTTCCTATTTTAAGTGCACCTCTCTCCCATGCAAGAAAAAGCAGCATCAGGAAGGGTTTCAGGTCAGAATAAGCACTATCTCCTTCAATGATTAGGCAGTTCCACATTAAGGCAGTTTAAAACAGTTTAATTTCCCTTATGATCTAATATTCGGATTGATAAACTTCTTCTGATTACATCATGCTAATATTAAACTACCTCCATTTACATTTTTTGATACTGAACAAAATTCTCCGAAGCCACACTTAAAGCAAGGGGGTTTTTTCCTCTCCCCCCACTCCGTTTGTTTCCAACCAGCCCCCTGACTGGAGACAGAGGAGCTGGAGGGAACCAGTCCCCGCTCACCTATGACTGATGGTGGCTGGGTGGAGGCCAGGCGTGAAGCCCAGGCGTGAAGCCCACGGGTTGCTGGTGACAGAGACAGATGCCTCTCGGAAGCAAGCGTGTAGCTGTACAGATGGCACCAGCAAGACATCCTTGGCTTCTTTGACTAGGGGATGTTATCCCACGAAGAAGTGTCTCTGAGCAGCGATAAGAAGAGCAGGGTAGGAAGTATCAGCTTGCCTATCAAATGGGAAAGATTTTAAGCCAGATTGAATAGCAGTGGATAACAAAATTCTCATGTTCTAAAAGCAACGATCTGGCCCAGAGGGATGAAATCTGGGGAAGTGATAAGAAACCATAATAGAGTCTATCAGAAGAAGCAGCAGTGCAACACTTTGGGAAAATTACTTAGTTGTCTATATAGTAACCCCATGAGAACAGAAAAGAGGAAGGGATGAACTAGAAGCTCTAATACTTGAACCAGTACTAGAAGATATTTTCTTGGGCAAACTCTGTACAGCTGAGCATAACTTACTTTGTAAGAAGAAAGCACAAATCTGTTAATTAAATTTCATGAATAGTTAAATGTGAAATGAGTTAAAAAGAAAAAAAGGAAAAAAAACCCAGGGTGATGTCATCATAAGCATTTTACTGTGGCTAGATCAAAAGCACATCAGAAGCCACTGTTCCCTGATGCACAGGGCAGAGAACTTCACCTAGGTATGCAGGTAAAGCAGCACGGAGTTACACTGACCAATTGGAATTCAATGGGATAGCCTTCCATATGGATAACTGGAAAACTACTACCAAAAAAATGCAGAGAAAGTACTGCAGGGGAGTTATTTCAGCTTCAGTCCTGACTAATAGGAGAGTAGGAGAGTACCAATTCAGAATTTGACATATGGGAGTAATAAATAACACTTTGGATTAAAGTGATCAAAAAAAAAGCATGTGTATATACATACATAATTATTTTAAGCAAAACAGCTTTTCTTCTGATATAGAAGAACAGAATGCATAGCAAGACCATCACAGCTGTGCCAGAAAGACGCACTTGAAAACAGAAAGAAACATAAATCATATGTCAAAAACAAGTTTACATGACTGAGGAATACAAAAGAACCAACATTAATCAAAGTGCATTATAGACAAGACACAAAGCTAACTAGAAAGGGACAAAATGCATCAAGAACAACTTGGTTGGCATACAGAAAGAGGAAACAAAGGAAAGCAAGACCTTCTTCCTAAAGAGAAGACGATGATGCATTCAATCCCTGGTGCCCCAAAATTCACTGAAAGGGGAAACGTCCTCACAGGGTAACTAGTGGGAGAGCAGGCCAAGGACTGGACAGATGGGTTTCACACCAGCTGTCAGGTATGGACAACATTCCCCTGGAAGACATAGGAAGCTGCAAGAAGTGACCCCCGCAGCTGGCAGGAGCACCCTTCCAAGCCAAAAGGGCACAGAGAGAGACCAGAGATCTGTAGAGAAGCAATCATAGCACTAACTGGTGCTGAGGAAAGACTTGCCAACTGCTTGTATGGGGCCAGTCAATCACCCAGCCCAATGCCACTGCAAGAACTCCCCCAGCTCTGTCAAAACCTGCGACTCCTGGCACCTGATGTGATCAAAGGGGGCAGGTTTCCACTGGCAGAACAACCTCTGGGCTGTTAGGGAGGCATGTCACTTTGATAAAGTATATTTTACACATTTGGTAGGGTACAATTGTTGGTAAGCTAGACAGGTTTTGAAATTACACTCCTAAATTAATTGCAATAGGATAAAAGTCTCTTTTCTGGTGTTTTCTACCACTCTCCTCCTTTTCTTCCTATACGAGGCCTTTAAGAGGATAAATAGACAGGTACTTTGCTGTAGTTCCTCAGTGCCTACTTGATCTCCATGGGAAGTTCTCCACTGATATAAGATAATTAGGAAATTACATGCTGCTTGGATCAGCAAGAGCGCACATCTCTTTCTGTAGTGGATACAAAGTGGTAGGTTTGCTCCAATAAAACCTAAATTAGGTCAGCATTCCCCTATCATTATCTTTGACTTCTCTGGGAAACCAAATAGCAGAGAGGAAACATTTAACCGCCGTCACTAATCCAGCTGTGTTTGCACAACTGACAAGGACCCAGTGCAGTCTCCTGGCTGCACTCAGGACCAGAGCCCAAACCCTGCTTGGCTCATAAACACACAGTATATGCACATCTGGAAAACAAAGAAGGAAATTTTAAACAGTGTTGGGAGGTAAGCTACAACAACTAACAGATCTTTAAAACAAGTTAGTCATATAGGACATATGAGAAAGCACATTTTGAGACATCAAAAGCTGCTTTTAATCTGAATGTAACTGATGCGCAGTTATGCATTATGTTGGTGCATTGTATGTCCAATGCACATTGTGGGAGGACTCCTGAAAATGCTCCTTAAATTTTAAATAAACACTAAAGTCTTTGGAAAATTAAAATATTGGAGGATTTCCCGATATTAAAACTGACTTAAATCAGTTTTCATAGAAGAAATACACTTTCACGATAGTAGCTAGAAAATTAGACCACATTTATGATTTCAGCCTGCTTAGCAGTGTTCACTGCATGAACAATGCCAGGATTGCACCAGAACTGAGTTTTCAACCATTCACAGTTGAATAAATTTTTCATTTTAAACTGTTGCTTTTGAAATGGTAACTATAGTCTCTTCATATTTAATACATTTTCCATTTTGGAGGAAAAAACCTATTTCATTAAAGCTGTAGTTCACAAACACCATCTCCAAAAGCTTAGAACTGAATATGGCTTGATACCACCTGATCCCTCGCAATTATGGAAGGAGAGGATCTCTCATCAGTATCATCTCAACAGCAATAGAAGGCAAACCAAAGGATTTTGGCTCAATGAAAGAGGCTGTAGACATCAGCCAGATGATTCCTACAGGTGATTTTCACATTCTTCAAAGGCAGACAAAATTTCATTTGTATTAAAAGATATACAAAACATATTTTAAGAAAGAACAGCATAGAAAAACAAGCAGCAGCTAAGAATTAGATCAGTCGGACATCCATCAAAAATGACCCCCGCATACACGATTGCATTCTCGTAGACTACTTTTTTCAGGTTTCCTCTGTCTTTGTAGTTCAATCAATCTCAAGATTTTCTAGAAATCCAGCATGAGATGTTGCAGCTCTAAGCCACAATTAGGCATGAGAGTGGTGACGTATGGGAATTGCTTGTCATTATTTGATCTCAAATGATTTTCAATAATGCTTTGCTGTCGCAATAATTTGCATTCTTATTAAGATGAATTAAGATCATCATGCTGTATCATGACACACCTAATTAATTCAAAGCAACTTTGTAGCTTTATCAGTAAGATGCACTTTCATTAAAAGCTCAATGTCCTTGCACTAAAAAGCTTTTAATGTTGTTACCTTTCTATATTTTCACTGCCTAAACATGACATATCCATTCTACAGCTTCGTCGTGTATTATGAAATATTATAAACTATTGCATGTGCACAGAGGCAACATTTTGCTTAACATATAGTGGAAGTACAAGTATTGTATTAATACTACCCTTGTACTGTTTCTGGCTTTCATCTTCAGAGATAACACAATGCATTAACACACTCCAGTGGATTTAGTTTAACAGCTGAGTAATAAAAAGATAACTATTTATAAAACTTGATGTGATATTGGATCCATTTGGACCAGGATCAGTTATAGATCCTCTGTGTGAAAGTAGGTGATGGGGAATAGAAGACGTTCCCTCTACCTTCATACATTCTTTCATTTTGACTTGGGAACACGATATCATTTTAAATACACACTCTCCAAGCAGCACAACGGAGAAATTTCCTCTCTAAAAAGCAGGAAGCTATTTTTCAAAGGCTACCTTTTAATTTTGAAAAAGACTGCATTCAAGCCAGAAGATCAGCTACCAATATTTTTTAAGTGATCTGAAGCATGACAAGCTTAGCCAGCAATAGAAAACCCATACAATCTATCCACTATTGTCTGAGGGTTAATATAGTTATACCAAGGCTATTACTTCTGAGCCTTCTAATGAAAAATGTTCTATTTAACAAAGTGAACATCAACATCCTGAAGAGGTTCTTCTGCTATCTGTCTTCTACCTTTAATTTTAATTAAGAAAACAAATGGACGGTAAATTTGAAGCAAAGAATCAACATTAATCTCTAAATCAAAACGATTTACTTTGAGATTACAATTAATCACATGCATGAAATATCTTATTTAATAGGGTGATGCCCTCAGTTACTTTGTTTAATCACTAAAACAATTCAATTTCCAAAATTAGAATTTGGAACCATTCCAAACATAACCCATTAAGATTATCAATCCAGCAAGAACAGTGACACTAAACCTCTGAAAAATAAACTCTTCAAAACTTTTTTATTCCTACACTACAGAATGTAAAGTGGGTCCAGAGTGACCCTCAATTAAAAATAGGGAAGGGTAATGCAACATCTAATCAAGGAGATGACCCCAGGACATTTGCATTGAAACTTGGTGATATTACTCAACCTCCACTTGAATAAAGGCTATTAGGCCAAATTTTAGCCTCCTCCATAAACTCCCCCATATTCCTTGATTTCCATCCAGTTACACTGGATGTGGGTTTGGCTAGTTAATATAAGCAGGATTTTGCCACCACCTTTATTAAAGGGTAGAGAGGACAGAATCTTAGACTTGCACTCAGAATTACCAGCTGCCACGTGGGATATTGCACAAAGATGCACAATTGCCCAGATGCACAGACATGCTGACATCCAAATATAGGCTCCAAGGTACACCAGCAATAGCTTCTACAGCTGGATAAGCCTTTTATTCAGGTTCATTTTAAATCCATTTCTTCAGCCACTTTATTCTAACAGAGTTAACACAATCATTGTCCATGTCCTGCCATTGTCAAATAGAGAGAATAACATATTCCTAAGATGATGATCTGGTGTGGAGGTGTATGGTGGGATTTGAGAAGGCAAACCAATGCAGTCAGCTTGGATTTAACCTAGCTGTAATATTTTAGCCAGCACGTCAAAAACATGGCTAGAACACTTCACCAAAACATGAATTTGCACACACACGTCTTTTACCTTAAGCCAAATGCCATAACTCTTTAGATACTGCCTCAACAAGATTAACACAAGACTATTCATTATGTGATCAATAAACCCATCGTCTCATGGGCTCTTTCTCTTGTTCCACTTAGCTTCTACCGTAGGAGGGTGGATTTATTTAAAAGAATTGTATACATTAACTGAAGACTGCTCAATGACTCCTGTTCTCATCCTGTACTCTAGCACTATGTCTCCACAATTTATTTAAAAAAAAAAAAAAGCGAGGGCCAAAGAGAATCAAGAATAAACCAGATCATAGTGCTCTGAACAACCCAAAGTGTGTTTGCAGCGTGTTTGTGTATGCCGGTGTCATATCTTAATAGAGAAGAGCAGTCACATACTGCTTTCTAACTTAAATGACACTTCTCATCTAAAAGTTCATTTTTCAAGTAGATTTTCCTCACTCCACGTGCTCAGTTGCACTGCCAGCAGAGGAGAACAAGTCATTCTGGCTCCCTGCCCCCTCCACATGCCAAATCTCCTCTAGTGGCACCTCAAGCGCCTTCTTTTCCTCCCTCATGTGGTTCCAGCCACTTACTGCTCTGCAAATCCACTGGCAGAGCCAGAAAAGCAAAAAGCAACCCCAGCTCCAAAGCCAGACCTGCCACAGAGACCCACCCCAGCACATCCCCAACTTCAAACCAGGCCACCAAAATCCCCACTAAGGGACACTAATCCACCTCGACCAGGTGACAACCCCAATCACAAAAGACAACAAAATTTTCAGTCATCCCTCAAACCATCAGCCCATCTTACTGCCCAAAATGGGCGAGCAATGTCACTACTTCCTCTAACCCTCAGGAAAATGCAAGTTTACCCATTAGATCAAGTTGCTCAGAGGTGCTCTGGGGCTAGCATCAAAAAAAGCAGACACCACTATGCAGGAACACTGGGAATTTTCCTCAAGCACACACTTAAACACACAAGAGAAGGAGTGAAGATGGCTGCTGGCAGAGACAAAGCAACAGAACTGAAGTTCAGGCTCACCACAGACCATGACAGGTCGAGGTGTCCCCTGCGTGCTCGTGGGGAGGGAGGCTGGATTGCACAGGGAAACTCCCTGCTCCCCCCTCCTGGGATCTGCTGCATTCCGTAGCTGTGGATGGAGGCAGGTATTGGAGAGAAAATACCACAAGCAGTTCATCAGTCTTTTAATAATTGAATATATGTATGCATATATAGTATTTTAGTGCAGGTCTTTTATTAAACTTCTGTTTATGCTTCTTCTGCTAAAAGCATCCTTAGGTAAAGCTATGCTTTTCTGTCACACAACTCTTTTTGGCAGTTCTTTTTGAGAAGACAACACATGCCACACATAAGGAATTGAAGTTAGGACTCCTCTAGCCAGCTTTGTCATTTGCTGAAAAATGTCATTTTGCTACCTCCGAGGACACTATAGGCTTCCATTTCCGTGGGTTGCTGATGTATCTGGAGGAAGTGCCTGAAGTTCATGCAAAAATGGGACAAGCTACTGGAGGTAGCACCATTTTACAAAAAAAAAAAATTTTCCCAGCTTGTCTTCTTATGACATATCAACTACCATGTTGCTTTTAGGCAAGAAATAAAGAATATTAACCAACAAATCAAGCAAACACATCTTGTGTGCTTTCAGAATGCAACAAGATAATGGTTTCCTAAATAAGTCTTGCTTTTGCTGGTGCAAAAGAAGAAGGGTATGTACAGAAGCAGCCCCTCTTGCCTCTTCTGAGCACCCACAGCGATTTAAAGGGACTCAAGACTGGACTTCTCTGTTCCATAAGAACCTATTGTGAAAAATTCAGCAAGAAGACACAAACATCTGACACCAAGGGTGGTGACAAGAAGGCAGTCCACTTCATGAGCCTGGGCACTTACTCCAGCAGCACACCACTTGTCCTTCCCCTCGAAGTTGTGCCAGCTGTAGGCTCCCTGGGGCAAGGATGAGGCGCTGCAACTGAGCCCGTCCTACTTTACAGCAGCCATGCTCAGCTAGAGAAGACTCAGTCAGCCAGCCACTGCCACCCCACACAGCTTCCTCACAAGTCATAGAGCTGGGGGGCTTGATTGATCACATTAATGGGGAAATGGGACACTTCATGCTGAGGGAAACCGATCCTTCCCGGTGGCAGTAGAGGCCCTGCCCAGAGCAGCACTGATTCTAAGGAAAGAGTGATTAATGGAGAAGAATTGATCCTCCCAGTCTTTGTCAGGCATCCAACTGATGCCTTAAACAAAGAGGTCTATGTGTAATGCTACCAGGCAGTCACTCAAATCATGCCACAGCTTATAATGCCTCCCCATACCTTCCCCCACTTAAGTCTGCCCTTCCTTTTTAACAGCTACTTATGTGCTAAACAATCTCTTTTTCTACACACTCTGAAGACTGACAGTGGAAAAATATCCTTGAGGTATGGCAGCCTTATCCACCCAGCTGCCCCCAGATCACGTCCCACTTTCTCTCAGAAACAAGGCCATAAAAAGTTTTCAGAAAAATCAAAGGAGTCCAGGCCAAAGAAACTCTTCCAAAGAATAGTGACCATTGGAGGGAGGTCTTATGAAGCTTAGACTAGACACAACAAAGTATTAATTGTTGCCTTTTGGCAGTACCTGTCACCTCTACGAAATTTATTTTTTTTAATCTTGATACATTTTCCTGACTTAATTCCATGGTGTGGTGAGGCAAAAGAGTCACATCAATCCCTCCATGAAGGGCAGAAGCACACCTCTCCTTCAGATTCGACCCTCAAATCTCATTAACTGCAACAGCATCCTTAGGGCCCAATGTTTGCACATGATTTCCCTGAAAGGGGAAGGGAGGGAGAAGAGATGAGCGCACCCCACACAAACAGACAGCTGACTGCTCGATCTGGCTCCATTCCACCCCCACTGTAAAAGTCCCCAGGGCAAAGCTCTGCTAACAAAAAGGGGCTTTGCAAATACCATGCAAGATAAGCACAGTAGCATATGCAGCTTTTGGCATCTGTTTATCATTAAAGATAACCTCACCTGGATGGCTGGGGAAACAGCCCACCTGTTTTTAAAAATAGGTTTCATCTTTTCTCACAGCAATCTGCTTGTGCTGAGTGATGCTTTAAAAATATACCAAGACATAGTGCTAACAGTGAAGCATTTCCTTACCCAGTTGGGCAGGGATAAGATCTGCATTTCACAAAAGGCCAACATATGGTGCTGATAGCTCCCTGATTATGTCAACATTTATTAGTTAAGTAAAAATCACCAGCCTTCTTTAAAGGAAGGAGCCCAGATGCCTGCAATTAATATTTCTCCACCCCACTGAAGAAAGTGTAACGTAATTCCTAATGTCTCTACTTGAAAAGGCTCAAAACTCACAAATTATGTCATTAGAAACAGCAACGGGTAACAAGAGGTTCGGTATAATGTATTTTCATTAGCCGAGGCTAATTGGAGCCAAATGAGTAAAACAATGCAGTAAGGGCAAGCAACAGAAATCCTTGGGTCTTTAGGAGACGAAATAAATGAGGGTAATCAGCGGCGTATGCAGAATACAGCATGTTCAATTAATATAAATAGGATAGCAGTCAACTGCAGCGCTCTGCCGGGGCACAGATGAGAGCTGGTGGGCAGCAGATGTCTTATTATATTGTACAAACACAAGCAGTGTGGCAGCCTAAACCAGTAAAACACTCGGGTTTGAGGGACACACAAAAAACAGAACTAGGGGGGTTAAAAAACCTACCGCCACAGGAGGGAATTCTGCTGAGCAGAATGGAGAAACCAGCACGGGCCTCAGGAGGAGATGGAAAAAGGGGAGGAGGCAGCCGCCTGTCATGTTAGAGGAAAGACAGTTGTGGCAGCTCTACCCTTGGCAGCTCTAACACTCGCCACCTGCACACACAGATATTTTGTGGGGGTGGATTATCTGATCCATCCTCCTCCTCCATCTTTTCATCACGTCAATTTAATTGTTACAGTAACGATAGTAAATTGATTTTGCAATTTGAGCTTTCAGACCGTTCTGAAGTGAGAACAACCAACCTTGTCTTTCACTTCAATCTTCTTCTCAACAAGATCAAGGCTGCTGTCCCTCAATTTTCTCTTCTTTTGGAAGAGAGAATAATGATGAGCTCCTTCTTCAGTATTTGCTTCTGGTCCAATCTGTGGCAGACAGTGAATTCCTTTTTTTCTTTTGCTCCCATTAGGCAAACTCCTTTTTTTAATATTATGCTTTGGGACTGAAAGATTTAGAGATCATGCTATTTTGTAGCTCAGAAGTCACAAAATGCATATGTCTTTTCAAGTTACTGGCATTTTTATGCCATTATGGATCTATTTGCAATTTCCAAATAGGAATTATCAATAATTCTATTATTGTTCTCCAGATACAAAGCTCAGAGGTTCACATATCTGTGCAGCCAACACTGAAGTCTACCGTAAAAAAACAACTTATTTTAAGCAAATGATATGAAAGCTTAGTGAGATATCTATCACTCACATCCACAGATATCCTTCCTCTTTTTCATATTCTGCAAAACAATAATAAAATTCTGCATCCATTAATAAAATTACAATTTCACGATCAAGTGTGCACGGACTAATCTTGGCTTTCATCACTTACCATCAACAAATGATGTTCTAGTGACTTAAGCAGTATATGATAAAAATGTTTTCAGTCAAAGACTGATTTATCTTGCAGCAATTCACTCATTTTTGTTTTACCATTTGATACACACAGGTTTAGGTGGGTTTTTTTCTTAAGTCAAATATTCCCCTTTCTCTCAGAAGAAAATAGTCTTCACACTAAAGAAATCTTAGGAAAAAGAGATATGTTAAATACTAGGAAGGTCAAAAAGCCATATCATTTTGAAACTGAAGGTGAGTTAGCATTTTTCTTCTGTGCTGTATTGCATGGCTGGTGTCTGAGGATTAGGGCAGACAGCAAATTAGACAAGAACAATACAGCCACAAGAAAAAAATAGTCAACCATACAAGATGGCACACCAGGAATGTCTTGGGAAAGAGTTGCATACAGGAACAAAGAGTTAGAAGCAACTGTGTGTACTAAGTCATGCAAAATTACTCATGAGCAGCTGAACATTCATATCCATGAACTGTTAAAATTTGTTCCAAGTTCCTGAAGTTTGCCTAGACATTTGTCTCTTAGCTCTATTTGTCAGTCCTAGAAATCCATCTATATACGTATATCAAATTTTTAAAAAGTTACTACTGCAAAATCTAACAGCCCTAATCCTACAACTTTCTGAAAGATGCTTGAGGCTGCATCATCCAAACACATGAAATTCCAAGAGGAGGCCAACTCTAGACTCTGCTGTTCCTGAACTAGAATAAGTACATAAAATTCTCACCAAAAAGTTAAGCTGAAAAAAATTAATCCAATTAATCCACTAAACATTTCACAAGCAGCTGGTGTTACTTTATTCTTCACCAGTTCAATTGTGCTGAGACACATTAATTTTTTGCTGTCCTGTGTGATGGAAATAGAACAGGTTATAGGGCAGACCATGCAGACAAAACTGAAATAAGTGAAAGTTCATGTGTCTGAGGTAACCAAGTTTGTTGGCAGTGCAGACAGACAAAAGACCAGCTCCTTGGATCACTTACAGACACTACAAAAGAAGCTTGACTTAGGTTTAAATTATTCTTTTCTAAGAACAATGCATTCCAAGGATATTTCCCTGTGAAATACTGGAGACAAAAAAGCAGATGACTGCAGTTTTTTGGTCCTGAAATTGTTAGATTGCCACTGAAACCAAAATAATTTTGCTCCCTTCCTCCCTTAATGGCATATGATGAGGAAAAGCTTGAAGGAAGAATTTATACATCCAATAGGAGAGTCAATAATTTTTTTAAAGGCTAGAGAAGAATCTGTGAAGATAGAGAAAAATCTCAACACTTATTTGTTAAGGTAGTGCTGAAATCTCCAAGAAGCCTATAGAGATTTGTCTCTTCTGTTTAGTTGTATTCCTCACCCCATTTTTAGGTAATAAAATATAAAAATGATTAAAAGAAAAAAAAAAAATCAACCTGAAGTATTTCTGTAAAACAACCCCTCCAAAAGACAAAACCTCAAACCCACACTCATTTAAGACAATATTTACCAAAAAATATGATGAAAATTTAAAGCAAGAGTTAAAAATCCCTATATGAATATTTTATTATGGAGAAACTCTTGTGACATTTATTTCCATTTTGGAAATTAATCAGGATGAGTATTTTTATTAATAAATATATATTTTGAGGTAAGAATAATTTTCCAGAAGACTGCAGGAAGAACAGAAGTTAAAAAATGTGTTATTACCAGGAACAGTATCCAAACCACTTTCAAAGTCTAATCTTACAGATTTTTCTTTTCTACAGAGAGTAAATTGTAGATTTTTCAGCACATATCTGACATCTGACCTTTGTAAACACATGATATTAAAACATCTCAGTTAAGTCCCGACTAGAAGAGCCTTGAAGGATCTGGTTAAGGTCAGAAGCCAGGCAGACTTCAGCTCCAGGAACCAACAGAAGCAACTGGCAAGACCTCAGTACATCCTGCCCTGGGACTTAAAGCAGTGCCCTTTGTGACACCAGCCTTCCCAAGCAGAAAGTCCAGCTTTCTTTTCCAGAGCTTTGGAGAGAAGAGCTGGGAAGGGAGAAGGTGCAGTGAACAAAGAGAATGAAGCCATATGTATTGGAAGGAAGTGCATCTACCTTCAATCAATCTTATATCAGTGTATTTAATGTAACAGTGAGAGCAACCTGAACTCGTACTTTGTGGGTGTTAAGTTGCTCCTCCAAGATCTTATTCCTCCCTCAAAATATCTTAACAGAACAGAGACACTTCAGGTTTTCCAGATACACAGAACTTGGTGAAGAATCTATTTTCCCACATCACATTGAAAAAGTGTTTTATATGTAAAACTTGGTTTAGCTTTTACTATATAGGTCATGGTATGTAGGACAAGCAACTTGTGAGCCAGATCACTGACACCAGAGGTACCACTACACAATCTACCTGCAGCAATCCATTTTTCCAGCCACGAGCCCATCCCAAAGGTTTATCTGATAGATTGCTTAGGTTAAAATCCTGTACTCCACGTTAGCACGTATGTTTGGGCATCAGTATGCAGAGGCTCCCTACTTCCCACCAGCACTGCATCCTGGCTTCATCCTATATTGCCTTTGCTATGGAGGGAAAGGAAATAGTGGCTTCGAAACACAATAATAGAAGAGGACACACTAATTGAAATCACTATCTTGGGCTTGGATATCAGCCATAGAAACTACAAGGGCTGACCTAGTGACCTTCCCATCAATGCCAGCTAGCACAGGGATCTTGTAATTTGTTTTTTTTTTTTTTTCCCCTTGAAAAAATAAAGCTCTATTAAATCCCAGAGCCTCATGTCACTGTATAAGAGAAGAATATTACAGGTATGTGGTGTTTGCATTTCACAATATCGGCACTTCAGCAGGTCAATGGACAAAACAGTGAGCATTTCCACTGCACCACAGTCAGAAAAACCCATTGGATGCTTTCCAACTGTATTTCACAGCCAAAGATGATGAAGATACTTCAGCTAATGTTTATTCAACAGACTGTTAGCTGTGGGTTCACCTCTGCAGTGCCTAGCTAAGCAGATCAGCAAGATACCACTCAATGTTTCTCTGCAGACGCTCTTTATTTGGTGGCCAGGAACCACAGCAGGGTAAAGCCTCTCTGGCACGACAGGCTGTCCCAGGCTTTTGGCTTGACTCTTCACATGCCCTTCTTTTCCAGTGGACACAAAGATCCAAGGAGGCTGTGGAAAGAGTGCTGTTCTCCAACAAGGTGGCTCAGGAGGCTCCAAATATCTTTGTTCTGGATATCATTCAGGAGTCCTGCATCTGATATTTCCAAAGAGGAGTATTTATTCTCTCTCTACACTCCCTTTTCCCCTCTGCCAGATCTCTTAAGCACTGCAAGTCTAAAAACTATGTTATCCACAGCTCATAGCTTTGCTTTGACATTTTAGGATTTTGCTTTTAGGATTTTCCCACAGAGAATTAAATTTGCTTTAGAGGCAGGGGGAGAGCCTCAATTGCCATGATATCCCAAACACACAGCTTCCCTTTCACAGCTCCTTGGAATCACACGAGGAAGCAGTGCTGCTAGCATCACAGGCATTTACAAGCATGAAGACAATCTCAATAGAAAGCTACAGGCAGGAGCAAGGGTTGTTATTTTTTTCCCCACTTTGCTCCCAGCTGAAGTGTTTGATGATGAAGTTGCATGTCACTACCACCTCCCTCTACACCGACTCAGCTCCTGTCAGTAACAATGTCAATGAAGTACATCCTCAAACTCAGGTGTCCCAGTTACACCCTTACAGTGGAAGCTGAATAAATGGCCTTGTTTAAATGTGTGTTTGTTACAAACAGAAGAGAGTTTTCCTGTTACCACTTTTATGCCACCTAATTTCTATCTTACACTACTAAATTCATCTTTCCAGGCTACTAACAGGACCTAATGTCAATAAAAACAAACAGCACATGGCCAAGATGAAAGGCCCCAAACATTCTCCTGGACAACTACTCTGATGAACATTTTCCAGCTTTCAGGCACAAAGAGTAGTATTTCATCTGTTGTAAAGACATGAGCATTTCAGCCACTGTTTTCATGATGTGCTTTAAACATTAAAGCAGCAGATGGAGGTCAGCATGGTCTCTAACTGTCCTGTTAGCAGCAAGCTTCAATTCTCATTTCTCCCACCTCTCTTACAAGAAGAAGTGATTTTCTGTCCTTTTTATGTTTAAAAAGGAGATTGCCTTGCTCTTGAGCAATACCACTAGCAATTAAAGTTAAAAACAGAGTAGAGAAACTAAAGGATGAGAGCAAGAGAGAGAAGGAGAGTATCAAGACTTCATGAAAAGATTTAACAGAGACGACACATGAGGAATTAAGGTTTTTCAGAAACTTCACTAGCTGAATAAAAGCACTAACAAAAACCAAAGTCTACATTCCTTAAAAAAAAAAGAAACACACAAAAAATCCTAGATAATCAAAAATGCTTCACACTCACCAACACTATGAAAATAGTAGAAAAGTCAGCAGCCACTACGTAACAAACCCAGAACTTTATTGTAATCAGAAGCACCATAGTAGCCTTTACTATCATTACTACAAGGTAGGTATTTCTTACAGCATGTCCTCAGACCTCTCCAGTTCAGAGCACTGCAAAGCACAGTATTTTGTATGTTTAATATACACTAGAATTAAGACTTTAAGACTAAGAGTAATTTATGAATAATTTCAGAACACCTTAGCTCAGTGCCACTAGCCACTGTTCAGTTACATTTTTTTCTGCAAACAGAAGGAAAACAAAAATCACTGCAAATGCTGATTATCAGGTCTCTTTTCTGCTGCAAGAACTTCATCATGACAATGAAGACCAAGTCAGCAAAGAGTAACTTCATTGCTCCACCCAGTACCTCATCAGCTTATTGAGCTACACTTTTAATTTTTACTTCACTCTGTTATTTTTATCTCTGCCACCAGATACTGTTATAAAACCTTACAGAAATAACCTGTGTACCTCTCTTCATGCGAGGGTCTCACCCAATGTCACCAATCTCCTCTGTGCCAGGGCAGGGGTCAGGGGGTCCTTCTGTTTGTGGATGAGCTTGCTCTACTCCAACAGGGAATCTTCTAAAAAGTTTGAAATAAGCCTCAAAGAAAAACTCCCTTCTGCTCTTGAAAAGAGAAAGAGCTTAACCTTAATTGCTGCCTAATTTTTGTATTACTCTCCCATCATTCATTGCTATTGACAAGTCAGCTGTAATTAATCATCAATGATTGCATAAACCAAGATACTCCACAAAATAACAATTAGTAGATTAGCATATACATGTAACTTTGCAGTCTCAGCAACACTTTACAAACATTAACTAATCAGAGTTTCTTAAACTCCTTTCATCTGTCTCTCACCTAGCTCCCTCCTTTCTATTTCCCCTCCCTCCTTGCTGAGCTCTTGCCTGCTTGCAGAGAAGTGTCTTCCTCTCCCAGCTGTGAAAAATCTGTATTCTGCCCTAACCACACCTTACTCGCTCCCTCACCTTCTCTTTTCTTCTTTTCACCCTCAGGCATCCTTGTTCCAGTTTAAAAACTCACCTGGAACAGCTGCAAGATGCCTAAATACCCTAATGAACAGCGTGATGTAGCAAAAGAGATATTTAAGGCTTTACAATGCGGTGAGCAATGCAGAGGAGAGGAAATATGACTAACAGAAATGGGGTAGGGTGTGTTTGTCTGAAAGTAAGGACACTGGAGAGCTACAGAAAACAGATTTAGCAGAAAAGAGGAAAGAATCATGCCCATTAACATATATTTTTTTCTTAGGAACAAGGTTTAAGTTATGGTGAGTTTCCTCATTGTGAGCTGCCCATGAAGACACAGCACCATGTGAGCCTGTAGCAAAGACCAGAAGCTGATGCTGACAGACACTTAAAGTGTGTTCAAATTCCATAGCTCTGGTTTCATTACCTATAAATTTCCAGACATCCACAGAATTGAAGTGAGATGTGGATAAAATTCACTTTGTATTCCAGAAAGAAGAAAGGAAATTTAAAAAATAAATGCCAAAGATTCTTTTCGTTCAGTATGACTTTTTTTGAAAAAAGAAATTACAACAGAAATTTCAAGGAGAGAAAGAATAATTTAAGTCAATGCATGAACAAAATCAGATTGTAATAACTTCATAGAATCATAGAATGGCTTGGGTTGGAAGAGACCTTAAAGACTATCTAGTTCCAATGCCCCTGCTGTAGGAGAGACACCTTCCACTAGACCAGGTTGAACACCTGAACACTTCCAGGGATGAGGCATCCACAGCTTCTCTGGGCAACTCGTTCCAGTGTCTCACCACCTCACAGTAAAGAATTTATTCCTAATATCCAATCTAAATCTCTCCTATTTTAGTTTAAAATCATTCTCCCTTGTCCTATCACTACTTGGCCATGCAAAAAGTCAATCTCCCTCTTTTATATAGGCCCGCTTTAGGTACTGGGAGGCTGCTCTAAGATTTCCCCATATTCTTCTCTTTTGCAGGTTGAACAACCCTGATTCTCTCAGCCCGTCTTCACAGGAGAGGTGTTCCAACCCTCGGATCATCTCTGTGGCCTCCTCTGGACCCATTCCAACAGGTCCACACCTTTGTTGTGTGGATGACCCAGAGCTGGATGCAGCACTCCAGGGGGGGCCTCTCAAAGGCAGAGCAGAGGGGCAGATTCACCTTCCTCTCAACCTGCTGCCCACACTGCTTTTGATGCAGCCCAGGATGTGTTTGGCCTTCAGAGTTGTGAGCACACATTGCCAGCTCATGTCCAGCTTTTCATCCATGAGGATCCCCAAGTCCTTTTGCACATGGTTGTTCTCAGTAAGTTCATCTCTCAGCCTGTACTCGTGTCTGGGATTGCCACGGCCCGGGTGTATCACCCTGAACCTCTTTATCACCTCCAGTTATATATAAATAAATTTTAAGGCAACTATTTGAAAGTTTCTAAGAATCTGAAAAGTGAACTTCTCAATATGCCTTTCAAGCAAGATAATGAGGAACCTCTGCTCAAGCAACTCAAGTCTGACAAACTGATGCAAGTGACAGTACAACAAAATACAGAGATGCACAGAGGAAAAAATGTTCAGCTGGTGATACCAGATCCCCAGAATCTCTGAGGAGGTTTAGAAAAAGTGGATCACTCTTAGTTTCACCCCTCTTCATGCTGCAATAGTTCCACACTTCCAGGTGCACCACGGTCTCACACAAGGTCCAGCATGGTCTGTATTTCCTCCCTTGATAAATTTGTCTTTTCCAAGAAATTTTCAGTGTTCCTGTGAGGTGTCGCAGACACCAGACACCTAAGGTGGCAATTTGCTTGTGCTCACACTATGTGCTTTCAATACCCAGCACCTGATTGTCTGGTTTGAGGTAAAAAGTCTTCCCAAAGGTGAGACCAAGCAGGGCCATTTTGTTTTTAACTTTCTTTTGCAAGATACAGTACAATTTGATTTCCTAGAACAATCTGAGAATTTGACATAGGAAACCTCCCATTTTCCCAGGGACCCACAATATTAGTTGATGACATCCCCCTCCTCTGCTCTCATCCGGTGGCAAAAGGCAGCTGCAGCTGTGGGTCCTTCCTATGAGGCTCTGCATGCATTACTGCATTTTGGAAAACACCTTGGAGCTTGTGAAGAAAATGATCAAATACAAACACAAAACAGAGCATGAGAAAAGAAAAAAAAATAAAAAAAATGAGGGGCTAATATTTGTAACAGAAAATATTCTTTCCAGGGCGCAAGGTGATGCACTTTGAGCCTCTAGAGTATTCAAATTCCACTCACTCTTTGCCTCATTGAAGGGTTCCCCAGGTGACACTGAGAGTTCCCAGCCCACAACACTGTTCTCATCCCCTGCCCTGCTGTGTGACTCTTGCAATGGCTCCACAGGCATCACACACACCCCATCCATCCCTCCACCTGGAGGTCCATAGACAGGGCTCCAGGAGGTAACCTGCTGCTTCCTGGCATCAGAGCAGCACATCTGAGACCTTCATGCTCTTCCACAAGGGTTTTCTGGCTGATGAAAATCTCCAAAGACACTCACAGTGTACCATAGAGCAGCATCTACCTTGTTTGCACTGTGCTGATTGAAAGCCAATGCATGGGATGGCCAAGCTATGGATTACTTTTGTTTTGCCGGTGATAGGAAACAAAAAAAGTATTGTGGTAAAACTGGCCCAATAAATTACGTGTAGCAGAGTTAATGCAGGTGTGCTTTCTTGGCCAAGGCTTTATACAGAGCAGGCAAGGGACTAGAGTAGTGACTCTAAGGCAGGGAAATTTGAGATTAGTAGTGCTGCCTTCAGCAGAAAACTGATTATTTGGAATTAATGCTAATAAATCTAGCTCTCTTTTCCTATACTCACTCCCCCTTCTCCCACCCCTTCCACAGACTCCCTGCACACTGCTGGCCAATTACAGTAGCCAGCACAAAACAAACTTCTTTCCTTTCCTTTGTGTCACGTATATCCACTGACACAAAACCTTTGTGTCTCTTGCCATGGCTGACACGCCAGCCAGAGTTAGCAATCTTCACTTGGCAGGAATTTCCATGTGAAAGGAATGTTCTCAAGAAAGGCTGTGGGCCGGAGCCAAGGTAAAACTCCTCACTCTCTCCAGCAAATGCTGCTTTTCCAGTGTGAAATTGTGAGCCACTGCACACCAAACCACTGTTTCCATGGATTTGTCCCAGGTGGGAGCCTGTCATCTTCACAGCAGGAGTAGGAAGAGGCTTTTACAGTGGGATGGGGATCGCCAACAGCACAAATATTGTTTCTTCACAAAGGAAACAAACTTCAGTCCGAGGTTTTGGCCAGCAATGCCTCTCTAATGCAAACAGTCCTCAGTTGCATTGCTCTGTGAAGGGTGACTCCCCCTAGCAGGGAGAGGTATAATCACAAGCAGTGGCTGAAGGCTAAATCCAGGTGATTTAAAACAAGAAGCAAAGTACACAATTTTAATAGTTACCCATTGGAATGAACTGCCTGGAGGCGAAGCTGGGCACTTTTTATTTTGCTTAAATTTTTCAGATCAAGACTAGATGCCTTCCCTGCATCAAAAGTTATTGAGCTTGGAAGAAAACCAGACCTGAGCAAGACCTGTTGAGTTGCAAATGCCCTTGCATGGGGTAAGCACTGGAAAAGAATGAAGCTTTGTAGGGCCAGGGTTTCAGCAGGAATATTAGAAATGACCAGTACTGGTACTGTTGCTCTTTCAGCTTGAGCCATTAGCTGGATTTGGAGTCTTGCCAACAATGTGCCTCAGGAGGGAAAGTGAGCACTGGAGTTGGTAATGCCTTCACACTGCTCATCTGTGAGCACAGGACGACCTGCACAAGAACAGGCAGAAACTTTACTGGTGAGCCAAAGCCCTTCCCAGCCACCTCAGCAGCAAAAATCCTCTCTTGCCTTTCACTATGAGCACGCCACAAACATCACCATCAGCTTTTCTGCCACCTCCTCAGTGCATCTGATACCTCTTGCCCAAATAGCCACACGGCTGTACCCCAGTCTCACCAATGAGTTTGCCTATAGACTCTAGGGCAAAACTGGGATTTTTTTATCAATAATTCTTGCTGTTTCAGCCACCCACTCCTTGAAGGATGGCAGCGGCTTCCAACTTCCACGTGAAGAGAGGCAGTGGAAGAGGGCAGAGCGCTTCACCTTCGCAGCCGACCCACGACAGCTAAAACAGCCCGGCGCACCTGCTGAGCCACGCGGGCAGGGGCACACACCGCCAAGGGCCACTTGGCCAAGCCAGTTGGGCTGGCACACTCCGGCCCTCCCGGCACGGGAGATGCCCGTCGTGCGGACGGGATGCTGCGCCGCGATCCAGCCCGGGCGGGAGGATGTCGGCACGTTTCCCTCTGCGCCGCTGCCGCCGTCACCGCCTGGCACCCGTATGGGGAGCTTGCCCGCCCTTGCCGGGAGGCGCGGGGGCAGTGCGGGCTCCNCCGCCACCGCGGGGCAACAGCGCCGCGCTGCGGTCACCGCCCGCACTGCAGCGGCACAGCCCGCAGCTCCCACTGCGGCTCCTCCACGGCCCTGAAAGAGATGATTATTATTATTATTAATATGCGTAATCACTTGCGTCAAGAACTTTGTGCTGTCTCCGAACACTTGCACTAAGGGCCTCTGGCTCGTAGGGTTGTTACTTACTGCCAGGCTGATGCAGATGAAGTATTTTGTACAGAAACGCTGCTGGTGCATCACGTGTGCTGGGGTTTCCATATTCGTGAAGTTTGCAAGACGAGAAGGCAATCACATACGAATACACTGCACATCACACGCGTATAACATGTGGAAAGGCAAATTTCCCCACTGTGACCCCTAGAAGCCCATACTTTGTTCCTGTTCATGCTCGCTCCTCCCCCAGCTAGCGAGTAACCAGCTACTCCTCACCCTTCTAGTTCCTCTGCACCCTGTTCCCTTCACCCCACCACCCGTGGTAATCACCAGAGGACTTCTTATCTCTGTGAGGATCTCTTGAAATGCCTTTTGTCTCCAACAGCTAATCGCCTTGCCCCTCACCTGCTGAGATCATCTGCTTTCCTATTGGGAAAAGAAAAAAAAATGAACTCCGGTAATAATACAGAGCTTTCAAGTCCAAAAATAAAGAAATAAAAGGAAGGAGGGAGGGAGAATTGCATGCTTCTTTTGATTAATTCCCTTTCTTCCCACCCCCAAAGATCGTGTGGTAAATAAAATGAAGTACAGTCCTGACAGACACAAACCTTGACTGTCTGTTTATAGATGGTGTGAGTGCCAATATTCCAGAGGGACTGTGCAAAACGAATCTGTCAGTGAATGGGAGCACATGTTACAGAGTGTGAAGGTACATGCTGCACATTAAAAACAAATCCTTCAGAAAGTGCAGAATACTCTAAATCTACATCTGCCACACTAGTTATTTCTATTACGTTCCTAAAAATTCATCCCGAATTTTATTTTCCACATCTTGGAAATGTTAGATCTGCAAAACAGTATTATAACTGCAGCTGTTATGAAGTTCAGCTCTGAATAAGTATGTAGCTGAATGTTGGCTGAAATTCTGATTTTTACCTCTGAATATCTTTCCATCTTTTGGAAGCTGTCTAGTTTGAAAAAAGCATAGCTTCTGCCTACCATGATCACTGCTACCACCACATTTTAGGGTGATGTGAAGATGTTATCTTTTCATGCCTGACTCACCCCAGCTCCATCACCACCTCTTCCTAATCACATCCCCTCAGTCCCTCAGCACCAACTCCCTGTGCAGCTGGTTTCACTTCTATATTGCCATTACTTTGGCCTAAAGAGCCACATTCAATGCTACTGATGCCCCAGCCGAGAGAAATGATTTCAAGGAGCAGAAAGAAGCCTAACATTTGCCAGGCAAATTACTTTTCTTCTTTCTGACAAAGAAAGCAGACTTGAGGAGGGTTTGTGCTGTACAGCAATTTACAGTGTAAATTTTGAGGAAGGTCTTTGATCATGCCAGAACACAGTCATCTGTATTACTAGGCAAATGCAACTCAAGAGAAACATGCCCAGCTATGAGACATGGTTTGGTATCAGCTAATAACCCTAATGATTGATTTTTTTTTTCATAATGAGTTATAGTTGCATTATATACAGTTGCCTGCATTGGATTGCAGCTTGATTTTCAAAGTGCCATTTCTCAGACGTGGGATTTTTATAAAAGCCTCCCTCACAACAAAAGCCACACACTCTCTATCATCCTAATAGAACAGTGTCACAAGTTTGTGTCTACAGTTCAACAACAAATTAAAACTTTATTTTTTTATCTGCACACACATGAAGAAAGGTTGGAGCACAGCAAAAGGCCGTTAAGAGATACAAAACAGGCTAGTTTGCTCCCTCTGATCCCATTTTTACTTAGAGGTGGAGGAGAAGAACACTGAGTTTTTCTTCTCTGTTCCTACACATCAACAGAGCTGGAAGCTATCACCTTTCTCTGATTGGACTTTGCCAATAGAAATAGAACAAAACATTTTAGCTCATCACTCCTAACTCATAGCTCTTCCTACAGGACTTTGTCTGAAAAATCTATTTCCTCAGAAAACAGTCCAACTCTTTCCCATCCTTCAGCTGGAGCTAACACAAGCCAAAGCCATGAGAACAACTTTGCCAGGTTTGAGTTGTGCCTCTGCAGATTATTCAGAGTCCTGACATGAAAGAAAACCTCAAAAAAAGAGAAAAAAAAAAAGAGAAAAAAAATCCCTCCCACCCCCTCCCACCCCACACATGTTATGGATTCCAACTCTTGGCTCAGGTATCAATTAAAAAGTATGAAAAAAGCCACATGGAAGGAAGTGCTGGAAAATATTCTTTTCCCTGACTTCTCAAAAATCAAGGTCCCTAGTGCTTACTGGGGTTTTTTATATTTCATTTTTATATTATTGCATTTTGTCCTCAGGTGTACATTGCAAGCAGACAGACCCCCCTGGCCCCTACGCTTTCCCAGGGGCTTGGAGCAGAGGTGCTCCCCCACCCTCAAGCCCTCGGTGGGTCACAGTCCCCTCACAATTACGCTGTCACTTTGTTTCCTTCAAGACTTTCAGAGTGATCAACACCTTGACTAAGCACCTTGCCTTGAGACAAAGCCTTGGTTTCTTTGTTCTCCAGCATCACCAGGAAAGCACACATGGATCGTTCATATGTGCTACAGCTGCCAGGGAAGGTGGATTCTCTGCAACAGCTGCTGACAGCGTTAGGATCCTGTTCGTGTGTCAAATCCCGGTGATACTTTTGGGACAGCCACTGGCATCCTCTCCAACACACACCAGGGTCTTGAAGGAAAGCCACTCAGTTCATGAGGAAAAGTTTCTCTCCTGACCAGGCCCCCCTGCACAGAGGCGTTATATGCACACACAGCAAGTTTAGATGAATATTACAATTACAGGCACGTAAACTTCTCTGTACTGCCCAGGTCACACAGTCAGGTTCACTCCAGCATTCCAAACATTCAACAAACATCTTCCACAAAGAGGCTTCACCTCAGTGAGAAGGATCCTGCAGAATCATGATGAATTCTGTGGGAGTGTTTCCTGCCCTGGGTGAACACAGACGTAACTCACGTGCTGCTCAAGGACAGGAACTGATTTTCATGTTTGCTCCCAAATCTACCCTTCAAGGAAATACCGAGATAACTGTGCTGTCAGAGATGGATCACCCAGAAAAAAGTCATGCAAGCAGTTGTGGAAATAACTCTTTGGGGACAGCACGAAATTAGAAAAAGAAAGTGGCTTGATCAATGTGAAATATTATTTTTGTTGAGAAGAAAAAGGGACACCTTTGTATGTACATTAAATATGAGGAAAAAAATCATTCAGATGCAATATTTGCAACAACCAACACAGCAATCCCCAGGATTACTGCAAGGGACAACTTACTTCCCCTTCTACTCACCTCAGGTTTTATGATAAACCTCTGGATTTAAAATTAAAAAACAGAAAAAAAAAAAAAGGAAAGAAGTACTCTAATGATCTTGCAATATTCAATCTGGCACTGTTCCTTGAGACAGCTCATAGACACCAAAGCTAGAGGATGGGAGCATGGGCAATATCTAAGCTGATAAGAAAAGCAGAGAGCAGGCCACGTATACATTCGATTAAAAGAATGAACACAAGAATTTGAAATTAAAACATAATATCACACATTCAGGAGCACATAGTTCATATAACTTTCACCTGCAGAGATCAAACTATACCACAAAAAAAAAGTAGCTACAAATACAAATCCAATTTAGCAGCCCTTTACTTTTGATCTGAGATCTGAAGCTATGCTTTCTGGCACAATTTTACTTCCATTCAAAAACTGGAATACTGCAAACAGACAGCAGTACATATAGTACTCACTTTTGTACCTAACCTAGTTAGGATTTGCCAGGTTAAAAATAAACATTGAAGATTTGAAGTGTGGCAGGTGACTTAAGCAACCACCATCTCCCACATTAAAAAACACTCCATTTAGGTGATGTTTTGTTTGGGATTTTTTTAATGGATCCAGGACAGATCTCTAAGTCATTTTCTAACTGTAGTGAACTACAGTCCATAGTGCAACAGAGGACTCCCCATGTTAATGATGCTGCACAAAGCACCCTGTTCATGGTGGGAGAAAGTGCAGAGCCATCTTCCCTCTTCAGGGAACAGAAAATTAGCTCAGAGAAACAGAAACTTCCTTTAAACATCCACCGGGAGTGAGAGAAGAGGAACAAACTTCCAGGATCCCCATTTCCCTTTTGCACACTGAGGATGTTAGGGATTACATGACCAGCTTGTAGGGATACTGGGAGCAGAAGGAATCTATAAATGAAGCGCTTAGAATTTCAAGATGAACGGGTGAGAATTAGAAGATAATAGAAGTAAAAATTATTTTCTTTTAAGCCCATTTCCCAATTTGTAATGCTCTAGTTACTGTAAGCAGATAGGAAAATTCAAGGGCTCTAATTGTCTCCACTCTTGCCCAGGATGCACGAGGCCAAGCAAAGCACACGGTGAGATATAACCTGTGCTTTCTGATGCAAAGCCCAGACTTAGGGCACTCTGTGTACAACTGAATTGGACACACATACCTGTCCCAAAACACTGCCTAGGTAACTGCACCACCTCCATGCAATTGCTACATGGCACATTTACTAACTAAACTTACAAATATATGGAATGTTTCTGACCTCCAGGACATGTGAAATCACAGTTTATGTCAGTCCAACCAAGCTGCACTTTTGCTTAGCAACATTCTACATGTGAAGTCACACATCCAAGAAACACGTTTCAGGATAACCAGACTGCTCAATACTGTTGGAGAAGAGGGTTGGCATTCCTTTCAAAGGAGCCACAGAGCTGTCTCTTTGTGTCACAGGACCAACAAAAGGAGTCACCCACAGACCAGTTTTTCCCCATGGAGGCTTAGACTACTTGGAGCCCACAGCCAGATATTTTCCATGACAGGATTTAAAAAAGTTCTCTACATCATGCTTAGCAGTGTCAGCTGGCTGCCAAAGTTTGTCAGCTATAGCTTTTGAGCATCCAACTTTCTTCAGGTTTGAATCAAAGCCTTCTGTTACATATGTAAAAGCATCAGGGCAAATATAGTGTTTGCACTCCCAGTGCAAAATTGCTTGTGGTTGGTTTTCCCTGATGCATAAACCTCTAACAGTGTTTTAATTAAAATGCTTTAACATGGTATTTTTATGATCTAACGGTTTCATTGTCACCACTCAGTATACCAGTGACACTGCTTATGTTTACCAGCCAGCTGTAAATGGGTGACATGCTGGGCCAAAGCAAGATCTGTCTTGTCAGTCACTTCCTTCTCGCTTGTGCTGCAGCACTCAGCCAGCTCACAAGGCAGCCCTCCTGGGCTCCGACTACAAAACCTGATAGATTCATGTAATAATCCCAGTTTGGGCCAATAATAAAGAGAAACTAGCACTGAAATTCAGCTCACTTGCAGAAGAATTTGCTCTTCTGCTGCTTTGAAAGCCCCTGTCCTCCCTATTAACCCTTCATTAAGGTCAAAGTAAATTGTGTATTATTCACCTGTCTCCAACAGAGACGTTTCCCTTGATATCTTAAGAAAGCAGTTGTTGAAGACAGCCAGAAAAAGACTTTTATGATTATTACAGTAGACACAACGTCATACGTGCCACTCTCATACCTATCAGTTTGTGTCACAGGTCCCACCACCACCAGCAGATCCAACACAAGTTCTAATGGAGAAATAGATCTGCAGGCAGCCAGGGGAACCCACACCACCACTGCTCAGACACACTTCAAGAGAGTGACAGCTGAAAGGGGCTGGCAACACCCGGGGAGATGCAGGAGACACGTGGAAAGAGACACTCTTTGGGACACATCTGAAGATGTGCTGGGAAGGAGGTGCTTTATGCTGAAGTGGGGCACACCTGAGAGACCCTCGCTGAGGTAGGGACAACCCTGAGGGACCACAGCCAAGCAACACTGGGGCAGTGACATCCTGGAGGGACTGTGGCTCGCTGATCCCCATGGCAGGGCAGGGGCACTTCCATGGGACCAAAAGTAGCGATGGGCAAAAGCAAAAGATGAAAAGGACAAGGAAGGCGTTGACTGAGGTTGACCCTGAGGGAGGGGGAGAAACTTTCCCTAAATGGGTTTCTTAATTTGTTTTCTTTCTTCTCAACCCTCAAATCAGCAATTAAAACTTTGTGTTAATTGGCAGTAAATCCAGTCACCTCAAGTCAAGACAGTTTTGCCAGTGAGGATGCATACACTGCTACTGCCCTTTGCAACAGGACCATATAGAGAGCTCATAGTTTGGTCACTGTCATTATATCCCAGAAGTGATAATGCATGCCACAGACGAAATTGGAAATTGAATTGTAAATTGAAAGTACTGAGATCCTTTTAGTGCCATTACATCTATTTCTAATGGCAGCATTTAAAGTGTTTGTATCTCATAAACTGAAGTTTCTAATTTCAGAAAAAAATGACTGTTCATCTGAGCCTTTCAGATGCACATCAGTTAGCAAGTAATTGAAGACAAAGTGTTTTTCTGTAATAAACCTTTATAATGAAACACCAGAGGAAAATCCTAAAGTTCAACTCAATGCATCACACTAATCTGCAGAATGGGATTTTTTTGCCACTAATCTTGTTAGAGCTAGGGCACTGTGCAAATATATCTAAACACATAATTACTGAAGAGATATTAAAAGGATCAATTTATTTCAATAAAAAATGCAAACTTTGAGAAGAATTCATTAATACTCAAAATCCAGCCACATAATAAATAATACTAATGAACTGAGAAAAAGGAACAGATGAACAAGTACTGACATAATGTCTTATGCTTATTGCTGTTAAAGAGGAACTGACAATTACTCCATTTGAAATATAATTCTCACAAGGGAAATGCTAGAAAGTGAGAGAAAGACTTGTTAAAAATATGTACGTACATATATATACATATTTTAAAAAAGCATTAAGATGAAAACTAATTTAATTTAGTCCTAAGGAGGCTTTATTACCATTTTCATCACCTTAAAGCTGTGTTTACATTAGCAAACAGTGCTGTGCAACAGGAGCATGAAACAGCTGTTGCCAAGATGCTGCCAGCACACAAACTACACATTTGGTGGGGGGTTACTGCCAGCCAGCTCCAGGGTGGTCCTGCAGACTGACTGCCTGGCAGAGAGCAGGGTACCCCAGGTACAGGGCTGGAGGATCTCTCTAGTTCGGTTTTGTCCCAAGGGAACTCAAGAGTGCATTCTTCAGGGGTGCTCTGTAATGTGAATCAAAACATATTGATTTTGTCTGTGGCAGCCGACTCGAAATTTTCTTCAAAAACAGCCTCCTTGAGTCACACTTAAGTGCTTCCTGCAGCGGAAGCACTCAGGACACTGTAAATGGCTCACTCTAGGACAAAACAGCTAGACACAGCAGAAACCGAAGTGCAACACTCACCGCATTGCCTAAATGATCCAATGACAATGAGGGGTACATAAATAGCTTTTCAGTAACAATGGGCTGTGATAGCCATCAAGACAGAATGTCAAAACATGTTTTTCCTTATCCTTGCAAGCTTCTGCCATTTGTTAAGAGGGTAAATCAAAACACTTGGTTTGGTATTTTAGAATTATAATATGGCTATTCACATACACTTGGAGTAGGCCAGGCTGCTTCAGTAGATACTTGCAAAAATTTTCTATAGGCTTCCAATGCAGGCTGAGACAAATTCCACCACCACCTGTACATTCACTGCTCCTTAATCTCAGCGGCATTTCACAGAATCACACAATCAGTTAGGTTGGAAAAGACCTGAGTTCAAGTCTAACCTATGACCTAACATAACCACATCAACTAGACCGTAGCACTAAGTGCCACACCCAGTCTGGGTAGCCCATTCCAATGTCTAACTACCCTTTCTCTGAAGAAATTCCCTCTTAATGTCCAACCTGAATCTCCCCTGGCACAGTCTGAGACTGTGTCCTCTCGCCCTGTCACTTGTTACCTGGGAGAAGAGACCAACACCCTCTTGGCTACAGACTCCTTTCAGGCAGTTGTAGAGGGCAATAAGGTCTCCCCTGAGCCTCCTTTTCTCCAGGCTAAACACCCCCAGCTCCCTCAGCAGCTCCTCACAGACTTGGCTCCAGCCCTTTCACCAGCTCCATTGCCCTTCTCTGGACACACTACATGATGAGAGGAAATGTCCTCAAATTGCACCAGGGAAGGTTAAGATTACATACTAGGAGAAATTTTTTCACTGAAAGGGTGATCAGGCATTGGAATAAACTGCCCAGAGGAGTGGTGGAATCACCAGCCCCAGGAGTGTTCAACAAGGTGTGTGGTTGTGGCACTTTGGGACATGGCAGTGATGGTGGGTTAAAGGTTGGGAAAGTCCTCTGAGTCCAACCATAATGATTCCATGATTCTGTTCTGTGGTCTTTGAGGAGTATCTTGAGAGAGAGGAAGAAGCTGGAAATGCCAACATACAAAGTATCATACATACAATATATCTGTTCAGAGAGCAGAGACACTGCAATTTGACTAGATATGAGAGGCAAAAATACCCAAGTGGCAAAACCATGGAAGATACCTAAGAGGAAAGAAGCATTTCCTCATTATTTTCTGTTACCTGCAAGTTCTACTCAATTCCCCTGTTCTTAGAGCAAAGGAGATGGGGAGTTACTATTCACTGCTGCCACCTCTCCTGGGGGAGGATCCCTAGCTTCTTCACTCATTCCTTATCTGAAAGCTGCTCCTGTCCATTATTAGGGACAGTCATTACTCTTTTTCCTCCTTTTTTGAGGTTCTGGAACACAAGCCTCTAGGCTTGTGGCAGACTTCAGCAGCTGAGGAGGAAGAAAGCTCAGATATAAAAGAGCATCTTCTGTTTTGTTTTGTTAAATCACAGTCAAGTTATTAAGATTTCCTTTCAGTAGTCTTATGTGGGAAAATGCTGGCAAGGCACCAAAACCTCATCTAGACGAGCAGCTTTGGCTTTTACTGGTTTTAAAAAGAGTGATTTATGGCAGCATGTAAACCATAATATTACTTCTCTTGCAAATATGTTCTCAGAGCACAGAGAAGAGGCAGCTATGCACGAGTTACACGTCCCTTGCTACTTCCAGCAGACATCTGCCTCTTCCAGACTTCTGCCTCTTCTTCTTGGGGCCAAGCAGACCAAACAGCAGAATGCAGGATCTATCAGGCTGCATGGCAGTCCTTGCTCCTTCCTAACTGCACAAACCCGCCTGGCAACCTGCGCAAATACCTATAAAACAAAGCTCCTTCAGCAGCAAATGGCTGTTAGTGGCTTTCTGGATGGTTTTTAGTACAATTTTACGACTGAAGCCAGTACAGCTTGAACCATTACCCCTTTGCATAAATATGGCTATCACAAAAACCTCTGCTTTGTTCTAATCCTTGTCTCTAAAGAGTCTCTGTTACGGCAATTAGTACTGGCAACAAGCCCAATAAATGTTTTCATTTTTGTTCTTTCTGTAAGCATATCAAAGCAACATAGGAAGTTTCTTAGTTTTCATTCTACTCTATACTAAATGTGATGAGCTGGGCATCTCTAGCTTCTCTGTTTAAACATAACTTCTAATACATATAATTTGGCTCTCTCCTTGGCATTTTCAATAAGAACTGGGGCACCTGGGGTGGGGAAGAAAAAAAAAAAGGCATTCTTTGAACACAGCATGATGCAGCTGGCTACGTATTACCTCTGAATGAAGGTAATCATTCTCTTGTCGGGCTTGAGAGGTGATTAAGACTTACAATTATAAGCAATATTGAGAAAAAGCAACTATGCTGCCTTAAGGATCCCAGTCATTGGAGGTAGGCATTCTGGAAAAAAAAAAGGGAAGCAGATGCCGAAAGAAATGTATTTGTTAAGAAGGAAGCTGAGATTTTATTGCCAGGAAGCTACCTTATCCTCATAATACTTCCATCTACAACCTTGGGACAACAAGTATCCTATCACAGGATGGGTTGACACGACCGATGGGTTGAAATCTTTAAAACATCCTTTCGGATGCTTAACAAGGACTGAGGGATTGCCTTCAACCTTTCCTTTAGATCAAGGCAAGGGAGACACTGGCAATGTCAGGCCATTTCATTGCCAGCAAGGAAAGGGAATAAAGCAGGCTCCCTATCTCCAGAGCAAGCCTCGAGTGCTTGTGCCCACACCAGTGCACGGTCTCATCAGCAGTGCGGCTCCAGGCAAGCGACGAATCTGCCACCAGATGTCACCCACAGGCCATTACACCTGCTGAGATTCGACCAAGCCTCTGGATTTCCTGCAGACAGGGCAGGGATGGTAGCAGCACTGTTATTACCCCTACAGCTACAGGAGGTCGCTCCTCTTTACTACTGTGAACTGAGTCTTAAAAAAGACGATTCTTTGCAATCTACTCGTATTACTATGAGTTTACTTACAAGTATGTATGCCAAATTTACTTACATGGCATACAGGCTAATTAATGGAGAGAGAGTGTGTGTTAAACTCACATTAGTCACAAACTGAAACTCAAAATCTCTGATTAAGGATTTTAACACCGGTGGAATGCGTCAGTATACATAAAATTTTGCTCTTTAATGCCTTCCCTTCCTTGATTAATGGGACACTCCAGCAAGCACTGCTGTGCTCACAGCTATCAGTTCCCAGGTGTTTGTCCTGCAACCTTTCTGCACATGGGCCCACCTAAATTGCCTTACCCACCTTTCATCAGTCTTTACTGACTAAATGAGTTTGTCCCCTTCCTGTCTCTACCTACTATGGTCCCTGCTATTAGCAGTACCTGAATTTCCAACCACGAGTATGTCATCACTGTTGAGAAGGCAGGAGAGCCCCGTGGTGGTGAACACATCACACTCAAAACCACAGCCTGATGTTTCTGAGTGAAATGCATCTGGAAAAACAGTTGCTGACAACAGTTCCTGCTAATTCTAAGCTGGGGTAGAAACACTGTATTTAACTTAAGATTTCTACTTCGTTTCCTGAAAAATAAAAGAAACTTTCAAACTGCAGTAAGTCTTCAAAACCAAAATTCTTTGAACATTGAAGTATATTGCATGAGCTAAAAGCCAAATCCTGTGATTGTTAATATCTTTACTGAAGGCCTGTATTTCCCTTTTTACAGAACTTGATCACCTTGCAGAATTTACCCTTATCAAACACTTAAGGGAAAAAAGAACAAGCTATCAAGATAGATAATGAAATGCAAGAAACAGCAAGCAATGCAAAAAGAAGCTGAAGCACCTCATGACAAAGGAACATACAAAATTTCCTGCCACAGTGAAGACAGAACAAGGAAAAATAGCAGAACAATAAAAAAAAATGCTAAAGTTCATCACCTGGAATGCCTTATTTAGCTGCTTACGTCATTCATGGTCTTGTAAGTGCCTCACCATTGGACTTCAAATACAAGCATGCATTAGAGGAAACAACTAACAATAATGTGTCCTTACTTATATGTCTTTAGTCTACACGTCAATAACTGTGACTCTCTAAAACCAATTTGTCAAAAGTGGGTAACATTTATACAAAATAACTAGGAATTAGAAAAAAATCAGTATTTCAAGCGAGCATTCCACTCCTCCCAATCTTCACACACAGAAGTTAAACCTGTCAAGTTCACTTGATTTCGTTTGAAGACATCAAGAAACCAGTCACAAGCTAAAACAAAAAAATATTGCAGCAGGTGATGCTTAAAGAGAACAACTCACTGCAGCTCCCAATAATGTCATGCTGCCAAAGTAGCTGCATTTGCACATTACATGTAGTATTAGGTCTTTACATTTAATAAAGGCACAATACTCTGTAATGATAGTGTCTTACTGCTGCAATCACCTTTTCACTAGGATTCCTTCTCCACCAGTTACTGACTGGCATCACTCTGTAGGACGAATTTATTCTACACACCCAATCCCCATCTTTAGACCTATTGCTCTCTTTCAACAATTACGTAATTCCTACTAAATCAGTTTTCAGCTACAGGCTACAAAAGGTATTTGTACTCTCTTATTTCAACTGCCAAAAAAAGTCAGCAAGCATTTTTCAAATAAAATAAAATTCCTACTATTTGAAAAACATAAAATCCATGGCAAGGTGTACTACATTAATGCAGTTTCCTATACCCTCTTTGGAAAAAAACACATCCCAACCATCTGTTCAAACAAGGGAACAGCAGACACCTGCCTGCTCCCCTCCTACAGCCACAAAGCCAGTGTGACCCACAGCTGGAAGAAACAGCCTCAGCAGCATTCAGTGTCCAATGTGCTGTTAACTTCCCATTCCAAAATAACAACTACTAACTGGGAGATCTATATGCCTTAGAAGGCATCCAGACCCCCTAAACAATTAAGAGCCTGCACTACCATAGAGTGCTTAGCAGGGAAACCTTATCATTTCTATCCTGCTTCCTTTCAGTTAAGATACAGGCAGAGGACTGCAGGCACACTGCAGTGTGAGAGCTGCTATTGCTTACAAACATTTCCAAACAAACTGTTTTCCTCAATCCCCTGGTTTAACAACTGAGCTACTTCCGCAGAGCCACCAGAGTATATTGCTTTTTGTGTACTATTTGTGATCTAATAAACTAAAGCTAATCTGAGATGTGAAATAGCCTTTCCAACAGCAATGAAGAATCCACACCTCTGGGAAGAGCACCTGAAAAAAGCATTTGGGTTTTTAAGGAAACAATGTAGGAAACAGAGACAAACTGAGAGCTTGGTTAATGGTATGATATGAAACATTAAGAAGGCAGTTCATCTACCTTTGCAATTTAATGGGGAAATACAATAAATCTTGATAAAGATCATCAACCTTAAGATTTCCTCCTCAGATTACTAAGTGAGCAGGTCACAGATGAAGAACATTGGACACCTTTTACAAATTCCTAAATACACTTAAAAGCTCCATTTCATAGGGGAAGTGAGCATTCCAAAAAAGCACATTTCTTTCATTACTGTTACAAGGTTGATAAATGACTTGTAGTCAAGCACTGTTGAATATTTAGACCACAGACACAAGTCAGAATTTGTTTAATGCTCTGTGTAATGTCTTATGATTACTTTTCTTGTGCACAAGCAGAACAAGCACAGTCAAAGCAATACAGCATGACATGCAGTAAGGTAACTGGCCTGCACAATCACAAGAGGTTCTGCTCATGTCATTTTCAGACATTCAAGCTTTCTTCTTCAGGGACAAAAAAATTAAATCCCTCTGACGTGGCTGATTAGAACAGAAGGTCATGATTTCCACTGTTTAACCTTAATACAGTTCAGAAAGTTCCACATGCTTTGTTGGAAGTCAATATTTTGCTTACCATCAAATTATTTACCAGCGAGAGATCTAGAAAACACAAATTTAGCATTGCAGCCTAAGCAGTAGTGACAGGCATAAGGAACTATTATCGAAAATATTTGTCTTGAGCCTTTACCAAAGAACAATACAGAGGAAAAATGATGAAAACCATTTTGAGAAAGTTTCACTTGAATTTTTTTTAATCTCCTAAATGGAATTAAAATGGTTACTGCTTCCAAAGGCAAACCAACAATTAGTTACTTCAGGTCTGAACAGCAGCAACTAGGAGGGACAAAATCACTTCCATAAACATTTCAAGTTTTTTGCCTGCACACCATTTAAACAAGTCCTAGCTTTTTTCTTAAAGTCTAGATTAAGCTAAAAGTACCTTCTTAAATTTGCCCTTCAGTTGGTTTTCCTACTCTTATAAAAATAATGCGACAAAGAACGTGACAAAGATTTGAAAGTTGAATTCTGAACTCTCAGTAATTAGATTTATTATAAACAATAATCATAACACTGGAAAAATATCCAAGATATCCTGTGGTGCAGTACTTAACAGCTACAATCTCATAACTCTCACATGGCACAAAATTATTGTTCTACACACATGAAATGTCAAGGAGCAGAGGCACTGCCACCTGCAACCTGACAGCAAACAGGTCAGCCAGTGCTCAATGGTGGGGGAGCAGCTTCCAAAACTCAGTTCTGCCTCCTTCCAAGATAAAGAACCACTGTAAAACTGAAATCCCTTTTTCCAAATGGAAATAAAATGCTTCTAGAAGGAACAAGTACCCTTTTGAAAGAGGAAATGCAGGCTTGGGAAAAAAAAAGAGGAAGGTGTATCACAGGATAAAAAGTCATACCCATTAATAACTGCAAAATCACAGTTCTCCAGTATCAGCTGACTGACTGTCCACCAAATGTTCAGGTGGTAGGACTGTAAAGAGCAGATACTGCACTGTTTCCTGCGTTTTGCAGCAGCAGCAGCCCGGAATAACTTGTTCTCCAGTATCCATGAACTGCTGGTATCAATTGCTCCCTGGTAACTGCAACCCATAACCCATAAGCACACATCAAAAGTAGCTGCTGCAGAAATCAGTTATCACCCAACAGCTAATGAGCACAGACTAGTGTATGCAGATCCTTCACAGCCTGCTCAACTGCACCAACAGGTCATCAGTAAATCATACAGCACCACTCTGCAGCAGAGGTCACAAGGCTGTGACAAAGTAATATTTTCTTGTGCTCTCTTGTGTAGGAGAATTGAAGGAGTAAGACAAGCTCATTAGGTATCAGCCTTATTAAAAAGCTGATTTACCACAATGCTTTTTGTATTCAGTACTCTGAACTTATCAAGTGTAAACATTTGGAATGTAAGAATTAATGAAGACTGCTATTTGATCACTTGTTTAATCCCACAAAGTCAGGCTGTCACCAAACAAAGCCATTTGTCATCTGTGTTCCTCAAGTTGACACTAGCACGTGTGTGGCCAGGCTTCTTACAGAGCTGATGAGCCTAAAGGATTTCTGACAATGACCTTTTAATCAGGACCACTCCCCACCCCCTCTTGTTCAGAGTTAGCAAAAGCATTAATGCATTAATTACACAAGATTAATGATACAAGAAGGCAGCCAGGGCATGTACCTGAGGGGAGGAAGGGGACCACCTGCACCACATCAGTTTAAGGCAGTAATGAAAACCACACCCTTTGTCACATTTATATTTAACATACTGACTAAAGTAACAGTTACAACTTACAGTGCTGAAAACCACAAAATATTTAGTTGAATTACAGACTGTCATACTGAATGTTGAAAAGGTACCCATTCAGGCCTTTAGGTAGGTTTTTAATCCCACCTGTAGGGAATGCTAGGAATGTAGGAATATAAGGAAACTCTTCTTCCAAATTTTAAATTTTGGTTGATATTTAATTATTATACATTGGTAGCTGAAGAAACTACAACTCAGCTGTTTATTGATAATAACATTCCAACACAGTTGAACTTTTGCATAGAAAAGAATTATTTTGGTTTTTATATGGGGAATGTTTCCATTTTCACAACTTGAACTGATAAAGCTATAAAACAAAACTCAAACAATCCAAACAATCTGCAGAAAAACACATTTCCACTTCATTTCACCTCCAATCCCTTATAAATAAATAACGTAAAAAAAAAACCCAAGTTCTACCATGGCAATAATTTCAGTTATTAAGCAGTATTTGGATACTTTTTCTAGGATGACCTATCTTTGTAACCGCCCAGTGTTGATGTAATAAAGCAGCTCAGAGTACATAAAATACTTATTTGAGGAAACATACAAAAATCACAACTATTATATTAAGAACTCTGTTACAATTGTATACAAAGTAACTATCAAAGCATTTGGTTCATACAGTGCTGCTGCAAGTTATGAAACGAACAACTTGATCCAAGAGAGTCAGTGCTAGAAATGGATGCCTGGGCAACCATCTCAAACTTGTCTGCTTGGGGACACAGACAGAACAACAGTTGGTCTGCATTCATTACAAAGTTGGAACCGTAAGATAAAAGGAAAGGAAGCTATTCATCCAAAGGAAAAAAAAATATACTTCAACAATGCTGAGTTCCCTGCAATGTCTCATTAAACCACATGTAACACAAATGGCAGCTGCCTCCATTCACAGAATTTTGTCTGCCCTCTCCAAAGGCTCCTAAAGCAGCAGATGGTTTTCTTGGGACTTAGATGTCCATGTAGACACTTGCCCATCCCAAATTCCAAAAGTCAGACACAATGACTTCCTGCTGCATCTCAGGTAAGAGTTTAAACTGATGCCCTGAAAAGAAGCAATCCGTAGTTTGTGAGCCCCAAGTCATCCAGCTCCTTACATGCTGTCAACCCATATTGAAATGTAACCATGTTTTGTAACAAGAAAAATCAAACTAACTCGACTCTAACTACAGTGCAAAACCTCAAATTATACTCTGAAATATTTGTTAGGTCTTGGAAAGGTGCCCACAAGCATCACCTGTGTAAATACTTTAGACTCTGTATCTTAGTCTGCCATCCAGAAAATCTTACTCAGAAAAGAAATATCTCATGGCTGCAACCATCCACCCTTCACCCAGTTGTGAAAAAATTGCTCAGAATTTCTGAGGTTCAAACACAGTCAGTTCTTTCCCATCATAGAACTCTCGTAGTTGGTTTGACTCATATTTTATGGAGGGCTTTTCAATTTCCATCCCAGGCTCCAGAGCATTCTGGCCAACTATTTTCAGATTCACAAGTTTTATTTTCCAGGTATTATTCCTGACGGGACAGCTAATGAGTCCAAAAATTTGTTCAAAGATGCCCAAACAAGTGTTGTCTCTATGCACTGTGCCAGCCACTGCTACCAGTACTAACCCATGTGGAGACATGGCACATTTCAGTCCATTGCCATACAAATTAGGGTTGAATAGAAGACATTCTTCTTTAACCAAGGAGAGCAGACGAAGGCTCACCATATCTGCACCAACATACTGTTCCATGTTTTTTTCTAAAGTGTTGTAACAGAACTTCATTTTGGCATCCTCCCAAAAATGCTGTGGTCCCCATGTTTCTTCAGATTTTACTCCCAAAGGATGTTGAGAATTCAGGAGTTCAAAGTACCATTGACAGAATTCTCCTCCTAAACCATCGATGTCATCTTGTGGTAACTTTTGTCCTTCTCCACGACTCTGCAATCAAACAAATATTTTTCTTAAAACTAATTAGCCTTAACACGTGAGATTACCACTTAAAACAACATAAAATCATGTACATACTTATTTTAAACATTCTAAGTATTCTTCAAGTGTTGTGAGACAGAGTGCTTGATGAGAAACATCAAAGTAAAATCCCATTTATTTTTACAAACATGATTATCTTATCTAGAGAATCAGGACAAGTTCTTTGAATTATATGTAAAGAGTGCTTCAGTTTTGTCTTGGTCTCCTTATAAACAACAAGGAAAATCCTGGTTCTACTGAAAAACGACACAGGAAGGATTTCAACAGCTTCCATGAGACCAGGATTCATGTACTAAGGCACATCAATTTACTGAAAAGTGCTTATAAATACGAAATTGCGTTGACATGTTTTTCCTGTTTCATGTTGCCTACAGCCTCTTCCTTTTGGTACCTTTTAATTTGGTGAATTGTGTTGTTTTCTGCATCTCCTGATAAGAAGCTGATAAGAACAAACAGTATTTGTTAGGAAGTTACCTTCTGAATAAGCATATCCTAATGCCTGAAGCTGACAAAATAGTGCTCATTTATGGGGGTATTTTACCCTTGTCAGTGGAATGTGCTACCAAAATGCACAGCTAATCCAAGAAGAACTGAAACTCTAAGCATTTAATGTGTTCCAGAACTTTTCTTCCACCAGACTATGCACCTAAAATTTGGCCCTGTTTGGTATTAAGACTGTCAAAAATCACCCAAAGGATGTTTGGTCATTTTAAGGAGTGAAATCTGTAGCTTTCACCATATTTCTAATAGGAAAAAAATTGAAGAAAAATGTAACTTACGTTACATTTCCTCCTCCAAAACAGACAAAAGTTTTGAGGAATCTCAGTTACTTTTCCAATTGTACAATTGCTCACTTCAAAAACTGAGCCAGTATGATATTGTGATAGGAGTGCCACAGGGATTTCAACACAGCAGCACAGGCCTGCTCTGGGAATAAACACAATTTCATTCAGCCTGCCAAAAAAATCCTTCCTTCAGACTGTTATAAAATCCTCTGCTTTCTCTGACACTAGGTAAGATTTTTTACTTAAGAAAAATGATCCAACCTTTCCAACATAAAGAGACGTGACCTCCAAGTGTAAGGTGATGTGTTTTTGGAACTAAATCTACGGTTACTTTGTAGGGCTTCTTGATATTTGTGACTTGACAACAATACGTTTTTAAAAGTAAATCGAATGTCAAGTTCATTACCACCAAAATTAGGCATTAAATTAAGTGTGTTTTAAGTATTAAGTAATTAAGCATGAAAAGTTTGGGGACTTCTATGCAGAAATGTTCTATTTGGATCACCATTAAATGTAATTAATTTCTAATTGCATTACACAGGTTCACATTTCCTGTTTCTTCAAAGTGGTGAGGGCCATAAGAATTAAGAGAAAACAAATACAAAGAAAGATGTACGTGATAGATAAATCAGTTCACTGTCTCATTCTTTGTGAATGTGTTTCAAGTTGCTTTGGAGACTTTCATTGCTCAGTACCACAGGTTATCAACAGCGACTGAGCTCTAACAGTCCAGACGGTGGGGCTGTTGCCCGTGAGGGCTCTGAAGTAGAGCAAAGTAGCCAATTAAAACTACGTGGCAAACATCCAAGGCAAATAAAACACTGGAAGCTCATTACACCACCAGAATTTGCTAAATGTCAAAGTTTTGAACTTCGAAATAACCTGTAACTGCCAAAACACATTTAGTTGCGCTATATTAAGTGTTACCAATATCAAGGGAAAACAAATGACATGGACCTGGCACTGCTACAAACTTTACATCTCAATGATATATAAATCCACTAAAATCCATTCTACACTGTTAACTGCAAGAGGGACAAGGGAAACAGCTTACAGAGTTCATTGCATTGTCTCTACAAGTAGAACAAGCCCTCTTACAAAAAGGCACTTTTCCTTCCATTCCCTCCCTGCGCCACAAGATTTTAGACCACGATCTGTCAGATGTTCTTGCACTACCAATACCATCTCTGTGCTCTGCTCTGGGATGAGCCCTACCAAGGGCACCACTAGTGCACAGTGTGGCTGGAAGATGACTGGAAATCTGGGATCTGCAACAAAAGTTTAAGATCCACTGCCGCGGCGCGGCCTGGGCGGCAGCGATCCCGACACCTTTCTTCAGCCCTGGCTTGCGCTGCCACGCCAAGGGCACCGCACAGGTGTGGGTCACCCGATGGCACAAGGGTCCTTCCCAAGGGACACCAGCCACCAGGCGACTAAGGCCTCCCCAGACAAGCGGCACCCCCTATCCACACGTCCTGTGCAGGGACTATGTGTGTGGACTAGTTGGCCTGACCCTACCTAGGAGTCCTTGTCCAGGATGGTACGGGCGCTACAGCAGTCGGAGGGTAAAAGGGCAGAAAGCAACTCACTCTCGTTGGGGCAAAAACAGAGGAACAGTTTATTGGGGGTCCAAACCCCAACAGGGAGTGAGCCCCGAGTGGCTCAGGGCATGGGGTTTTATAGTGGGTAGGATTGAGGGGCAGAGAGAGGGTAAGGGCCAATGGGGCTGAGGGAGAGATGGGGTTAAGCGTTGACAGACAGGAGTAGAGACCAAAGGCCTCTACTCAAGCCTATGGGGTACCGAGTAGGGATGATTGATAGGGAAGGTTCTAGAACAAGGGGCAGAGTTGGGGTACATATATGGTGTAGGGATAGGAAGGGTTTAGGGAAAGGTACAAAAGAAGGGGAGGAGTTGGGGAGGATTTGGAGGGATTACATAATAGGGGAGTATACATGCACCAGAATGAACCAAATATAGGGTAAGGGGTAACAGAACAAACCATTACAGTGAAACAAATATAAAGAGCACACCACCACAATCCACCACACAAGAAAATGAGAAAGGCCTCTGCAGAGCTTCTGTGCTCTTCACACTGTTTCCAGCTGCCCTTGAAATTACTTGTGAATACCCTCTATTTTAGCTTAAAATTTAAAAATTAAAAGTATGGAGAAGACCTTACACATTAGAGTTCAAATGCACTGATGTACTGTGTAAAACAGAGCAGCAGACTGTGCTCCGCAAGTGATACACTGGCACAGACACCTTTAAATGATGTAATTTAAAAAAACCACCAGAACATCAAAAAAGTAACAAGCAAAACCAAACCAACCAAGAGTTAAAAAGGTTTGGCACCTTCCCAAATACAGGTGAAGAGCCACCTTTTGGACATGCATTATAACATTTACACTACCAAGCACACTCAGGTTTTTCAGAAAGCAGCACTCACCTCTGCATGTGTTTTTCTCTGCCCAGACTCTGGGGCATGTGCTGTGAGCTGCCCACTCCAGTACTGCCTCACACGGTCAATGAGCAGATGTTTCTCAGAGGAAGGGGGCACTGGAATTCCTTGTGCTGCCAAATACTTAAAAATTATTTCTCGATAGACTTTTCTGCGTCTCAAAAGTTCTTCCACATTTTGGCTGTAAACCAAAACGGCATGAATGGCTTCTGCAAGTAAAGAAATTTAAGTTAATAGTTGATTCTCTCACAATTAAAACCCAAGCCTGTTATTTCTTAAGCTCCTGACCAGCACCTCCAAACACAGTACAAGACAAGGCTAAATGAAATGAAGAGACCAAAAAGTTTGTTTGCAAACTGAAATCTGACCTAACCATTTTAGACATAGGAGATACCCAAAGACTTGCAAACATGTTTGGAAGACAGCGTTGTTTTTACTGAAGACTTTGCTACCCTGTAATCCAATTTCAGTATCCATGACTGCTTGGAATTTAGTATGCATCATGTAAGACTGAAGAAAAGCATGCAACTTTTTCTTCCAGATGAAATCACTAAAATTTTTCAATTATTCTTAAGCTGTTTAAAAACTTCAAGTGCTTCAAGATGCACTTCACAATGCACTTCCTCTATCCTTCCTGAGACGCAACCAGCCTTAACTTCAACATAAGTTCATTCTGAGATTCCTGCTTTGTGTTACCACACAGCACTTAGCAAAGGCTGATCTTGGTTTCATTTGAAAAGCTCTGCAACTTTCGAAAGAAGCCATCCACCTGTCTTCTTGGAAGCAAGATTACACGGGAAAAGAAGAACCAGACAGATCTTTTATGATTCCTCTTAACACAGAACAGGAATCTTACTTCCTGCATCAATGGGTAGTTTGCATGATTTGGTCAAAGAACACATTGTTACTCTGAAGAAAATGCAAGTTTTCAAATGCTTCCTGTGAACAGAAAATTGATAGAAATGCGGACAGAGAAGTAACTAAGGCAATCTCTGATTCTTCGTGCAGTTCCTCGAATGAGAGTTCTAGTACCAGAAATTGAAAGTGTTGCAGACAATGCAGAGCAGTTTGTGAAAGTGAGGTTCCACCTAGGCTCCTGAAGACTGATGGAATTAAATCTGTCATATTTCCTCACTAACATAATTACAACTCCCAGGTTCCTAAGAAAACACTATGCATCATAGCACAATGACAGTGCAATGAAATGCAACATTAGAAAATTCAGCTACAAGGCTCAGTGGCAAAATTACAAAACACAACAAACTCAAATTCACTTTTAAGTAGTTGCAGTAGACAGTTCTCACCTGCACTGAGACTGGTAATTAACAAGTGACCTATAAAAACCCTAAATCTAAAAAAGGAAGCTAATAGCTAAAGTAAAAATAGTTTAAAAAATCTTTTAATGTAACCTACAACCGCTGCAAAAAGTACCTAAAGCAAGGAAAAAACCTACAGGCAAAAGACCTTTTAAAGAAATGTGTTTGGCAAATCTTACGGGTCTGAGTTGCATCACATGAAACACACTCAAGGTTTTGGGGTGAGTATATTTCAAGGCAACACACTGAGAGGCCTCAGGTGACTCACAAAAAAAATTATGTTTTATGAAACAAATCTCAACAAAGCGATGGGGGATGGTCACAAACAAAACGTTCCGTTCTGAGAATAAATAAGTTCAATGTTAGATTTGTGTTTTACCCTTTCAAAACCCGAAAGCAAATGTCATTAACGCCAGCAGCGAGAGGCTGCTGAGCTTTCCATAGACCTGACGGGGCACAGCTGTGCACGGAGCTACCTGGAGGGGCAGAGGGTCTAAGGGAGAGAAAGAAGCGCTTGAGAGATGAAACTCTACTCCAAGCCAGCAGCCACCGCAAGCGCCTCGGCCGAAACACCCCAGACTCGCAGCAGCGCAATCCCGCTGCTGTTCGGCTGCGCAGGGAAAGGTTCCCGGCAGCGACCCCCGAGCAATCGCAGCCCTGCCTGCGACCCCCCTCACCGGGCACTCCCGGCACAGGGGCCGAGCNCTGGAAATAGCGGCTGGCACCGAGGTTCCGCCCGGGAGCGAGCGGCCCGACTGCTGCGCCCAGCCCGCGGGCGGAGGGGAGGCACCGGGAGGGGAATTAAAGTGTGTTCGTTGTATATTGGGCATACGAGGAGTTTACAGTTCAGTACCACCCTTCCCTTTCATCAGATCGTGAAGTTGTCGTGCTGAGCTCCAGAGGGCAAGATGATGGGAAGCAGTGCGTGGAAAGGGAGCTGGGGGTCCTGGTTGATGCCAGGTTGGATATGAGTCATTAGTGCCCTGGCAGCCAGGAGGGCCAAATGTGTCCTGGGGGCATCAGGCAAAACGTCTCCATCCAGTCGAGGGAGGGGATTTTCCCGCTCTGCTGTGCACTGGTGTGGCCTCACATTGAGCATTGTGGCAGTTTGGGCGTCACAACAGAAGAAAGGCACTGAGGTATTAAGTGTCCAAAGGAGAGCAATGAAGATGGCGAAGGGCCTTGAGGGGAAGCCGTAGGAGGAGCAGCTGAGGTCTGTTCATTTGGAGGAGACTGAGTGGAGACCTCACTGCAGTTACAACTTCCTCACCACAGGAAACAGAAGGGCAGGCACTGACCTCCTCTCTGGTGTCCAGTTTCAGGACCTAAGGGAACGTCAGAGTTGTGTCAGGGGAGGTTTAGGTTGGATATTAGGAAAAGGTTTTTAACTCAGAGGGTGGTTGGGCACTGGAACAGGCTCCCCAGGGAGTGGTCACAGCACCAAGCCTGACAGAGTTCAAGATGCATTTGGGCAACACTCTGCAGCACATGGTGTGATTCTGGGGGATGGTCCTGGGCAGGGCCAGGAGTTGGACTTGATGATCCTTGTGGGACCTTTCCAACTCAGATTCTGTGATGTCATTCTGTGATTTCTAATTTTACTCCTCCATGCCTTCAGCCAGTGGAACATTTCCAGGAAGTATCATTCTGACCCTGTCTGCCCCAGGGCGCTGGCTCTGGGCAAATAGAGACAGCCCATCCTCACAAGCAATGCAAATAGAAAGTGAACCTCCCACAAGTGTTTTCTTTAATGACAGTTTCCTATCGTTGATGCAGAGCCCACACAGTCTTGTGTTGGAGGACTTCTACAAACAAGGTTCCATCAGGATCCAGCTGTGTGCAGCAGCTACTGTCAGATCCTCAGGAATGGCTCAGTGTGCCTGGTGCAGTCCAGGCAAATGCTCTTAGTGGAAATGGCCTTTGGAAATCAACTGATAGGCCTCAAGCTGTGGTAACGTCTGTGGTGGTCGCTGGACCAACTCATCTTTGAATATCTGAGGTGCAGTCCCTGTGGCATTGAGCAAGTCATCTACCTCTGACTGAGAGAGCTGTTGGATGTCTTGAAAACTAATGCCAAGCAAATAATACATGGCCCCAAGAGCAGGAAATCTGACAGCACAGCACCTGCCTAAGGAAATGAAGTTCTATAAGCCAAAGCTGCTTTTTGACCACATACAATGCCTTGACCTTGTACTGCTCCTATACTTTGCAGTATTTTCTCTGTCAGGGGCAGAAAAAACAGGGATGGTCACTTTATGAGTGAGAGAAAAGGAAAAGGAGGAAAGGCGAACAAAACGGAAAAGAAGACAGAAGCTTCATTTGAGCTAAGTACCATAGGCTATATGCCAAGAAAAATAAAGGTGCATCGAGTGCTTTGACCTCGGTGTGGCAGAAAAAGCAAGCTTTCTCATCAACTCTGTGCTTTAATATGGGTGTGGAAGGAGGCCACCTTTTGGTGCTAAAGCTGCTCGTGATTTCAAAAGCAGGAAGACCTACATTCTATAAAGACACACAAACTGTCACTTGCAGATCCAAGTTAAAATTACTTGATGGTGCTTTAGCTCAAATGACTGAACTCATCATTATGGTAGGCTCTGTTCAGATCTGTAGTAATAAATGCCTGCCCTAAAGATCTTGAAACTTTGAATTTATTAATATTAATCGTGCAAAGTATAAATTAGAAAATGCACCTGAGAAATATAAATTACCTTTTCTTCATTTTGTTTATATTTCAACAAATGATTTAGATTTGCAGCCTTCAAGGTAGTAATATCTAACCAAATCTTCTAGAATTCAGGGCAGGGAAAAAAACATCAATATGCCATTTTTAAAATTAGATTGAGATGTTTGCTGTGTTTTCAATAAGTAAGGAGGGGGCTGGGGGAGAAGGGAGAGGCAGATTGTTTCCAAATGGTTACATTCCCATTAAACCTTGGAGAGGAAAAGTGCATTATCATCATGGAGGTTGGAGAGACTTTTCAATATGCAGAACTTTTCAATATGCCTTCCCCCACCCCCTTTCCTTGTTTCAAACCACAACCAGCTCTTTCAGCAGGATAATACATATACCTTGCAAGTGCTTCCCCTTTGGAGGTGGTGGTGGGAAAAAGAGAATAATCTCAGAAGTAGGTTTAAAATTTTTTTTCCTTCTCATAACTCAGAATTCCCCATAGAGTTTTTACACAAACTTTTAATTGACTTGAGCAATGAGCAGCAATATAAACTGGCCTTCCTTAAAGGGGAAGAAACAGGAAAATTACTAGCCTATATAAACCAAAGGTGAATAGAACTCTTGTAACATTAAACTGCTGTCGTAATTCAAGGAGTCACTACAAGGCATCCTCTCCCTGCACTCCTCCTGGTTCAGAATTTTATTTACTGCAATATATATCCCCCAAAATGTTGATAACTTAGAAATAAAGAGGGTAGTTTTGTGAAGTAACCGTGGCCAGAGAGGAGTGAAAATATGAGAGGAACAGCTCTGCAAACACCGTCAGTGCAGGAGGGACAGGAGGTGCTCCAGGCAGGAGGTGCTGCAGCCCATGGTGAAGACCATGGTGGAGCAGCTGTGCCCCTGCAGTCCATCCCTATGGAGGACCATAGGGATGCAGAGATCCATCTGCAGCCCATGGAGGAGCCCACGCTGGAGCAAGGAGTGCCCAAAGGAGGCTGTGACCCTGTGGGAACCCTGTGCTGGAACAGGCTCCTGTGGGGGGACCCACACTGGGGCAGTCAGTTCCCAACGGACTGTACCCTATGGAAAGGGACTCACACTGGAGCAGTTCGTGAACTACAGCCCGTGGGAAGGACTCATGTTGGAGAAGTTTGTGGAGGACTCTGCTGTGGGAGGGGCCTCATGCTGACACAGAGGAAGAGTGTGAGGAGTCCTCACCCTGAGGAGGAAGGAGCAGCAGAAACCTGTGATGAACTGACCACAGCCCCCATTTCCTGTTCCACTGCACCACTAGAGGGAGAAAAGAGAGAACTTGGAAAATTGGTTTCACGGGTAATAAATTCGATTAATCTCCCCAAGTCAAGTCTGTTCTGCACTAGCCAGTAACTGTGAGGGATCTCTTCCTGCCCTTACCTCGACCCATGAACCTTTTAGATTTTCTCTCCCCTGTTCATTTGAGCAGGAGACTGATAGAGAGGCTTTGGTGGGCCCCTGGTGTCCAGTCAAGGTGAAACCATTGCACTTCCTTCAAACACTAAACAAAATAAGTAAGAAATTACAATACAAGCAAACACATATATATTAGTGTCATCTGTGGAATTGGCTGTTTTATAGTGGGCAGTCATAAACTATAATAATGTAAGGATATTTACATACTTAAATGATACTGGCCACTGCATTAACTGACTTTACCACTGCAATCCTACACTGAATTCTTCTGCAATTTAGCTTACAATAATGCCGATTATCCTGATAGCCAAAGGTGACAGGTACAGCCCGAAATATATTATAAAATATATTATAAAAAAAAGACAACAGCAGGTAGTAACCATGTGATGCATATTCAGTTTCTCTGTACCTCCCACTGAATTACATGTCATAACCTATATTTACATATTCACTTACAAAATCATATTTATACCTCCTATCTGCCACATTTGATAGTTTTTTCTTATGTAATCTTACTTTTAGTAGCTCCCAATGATTTTTCAACTTCCAACAAACTGTATTGTGTATGTACAAAGTTATCTGCATTCTCAAGACCCTCAAAGTTGGCATTTGTCTTAAACATGTGGACTTTTTCAAGGACCCTTGAGCACCTCTTTGGTCTTTCAAGGTCTAATTGCTATGTGCTTTCTTGATCCAGACACCTCAGCTTCTCAAAGCTCAATATTTAGTCCTCACAATCCAGCTGTTTAACACTGGACTCTAAAGTTTTCCTGCCCTGTTTGCCAGCCACAGATGAGAAAACTTGCAACGCTGCATTGGACCACTCTTGGGGTACAGTTCTACTGAGACATTGTTACCTCTGCCAGAAATATTAGCCTGTCAAAGGAATTAAGGCATAGAAGTTTACATGTATGTTAACATATTTAGTAATGAATTTATCAAGTGGCTTACGCATGCACTGCCATTTCAATAAATATTTTTGCCTGCAAAATGCATATGGCACAGTACCTGAGAACCCCTATGCCAATACTTGGTAACTTCCTTAGGCAAGGACCTCATCAAAATTATCCAAAGTAGAAAATAAAGGTCAGTTTGAAGTTACATATACACAAAAATGACCATCCAAAATTTTGCAGAAGATAGTCAACATCTGAAATCAAAGAACATTAAGAATTTACAGGTCTGTTGTATTGGGTTTCATTGACCAGGTTTTGGTAGCAGGGAGGGGGCATCTGTGGGGGAGGCTTCTTCAAGAAGCTGCTGGAAGCTTCCCCCATGTCCAGCAGAGCCAATGCCAGCTGGCTCCAGGCTGGACCTGCCGCTGGCCAAGGAGCCAACCAGGAGCCATAGTAATGCCTCTGTGATAACATATTTAAGAAGGGGGAAAAAAAAAAAGGTACAGAGCAGATGAAGATGGCTGCCTGAGAAGAGCAGGGTGAGAAGTTGTGATTAACAACAATGTAGACACCAAGGTCAGTGGAGGAGGAGGGAGAGGAGGTGCCTTAAGCACCACGGTGGAGCGGGTTGTCTCCCCCGCAGCCCATGGGGGACCATAGGGAGCGGAAAATCCACCTGTAGCCCATGGAGGAGCCCACACTGGAGCAGGTGGACCCTGGAGGGAGGCTGTGATCCCACGGGATGCCCGTGTCTGCAGCCTGGCAGAGTCCTGCAGGCCATGGGAAGAGGAGACCCACACTGGAGCAGGATTTCCTGGTAGGACCTGTGGCCTGTGGGGGACCCACGCTGGAGCAGCCTGTGCCTGAAGGACTGCAACCTATGGAAAGGTGACCCATGTGGCAGCAGCACTGAAGAGCTGTTGTCGGTGAGATGAACTCGTGTGAAGTAGTTTAGTAAAAGACCGTCTTCTGTGAGGGGAGACCCCACAAGGAAAGCAGGGGTAGAACTCTCTCTCTGAGCAGTGGCAGAAACATCCGACCATAACCCCCCCACTCCTGTCTTTCTGGGCCACTGGGGGAAAGAGGGAGACCTTAGAAAGAGGGAGGGGTGGGAGAAAAGGTGTCTAAGATGTAACTTCTCACTCTGATTGTGATAATAATAAATTCTTAATACTCCTAGTTGGAGCCTATTTCGCCTGTGAAATAATTGATAAGGAGTTTCTTATGATCCTTATCGCAAAGGTTCGTGAAACCCCTTGGTTTTTTTCTCTCTTCTGTCCATTTGCAGGGAGGGGAGTGAGAGTGTGGCTGTGGGTGAGTCCCTGGCATTTAGCCAGGGTCAAACCCCTACGCCTGTGAATAATGATTCTAAATAAACCAGCATTTTCAGACTACAGTATCAAACTTTTAGAAGCAACAGAGAAAAGCAACAACACTGTCTTTATCTCTGGACCACAGCATTCAATCAAGGGGACTAAACAAAGCAAGGAAAAACAAGTGTATCACACCAGAGGTTACTATATTAGCAGCGTTATCAGAAAGAAACATAAACTCATAAAGTGCAACAGCTGAGGCTCAGCTCTATATATTAGTGCCAGCCAATCTTCCCAAGAGGTTTAGACCAGCATTTTGTATTTGTCACCGAAGAACAATTTTATGGAGGAGGAAGACCAGCAACCATAGGTATCTTAAAACAGCTGCATCCAGATTTGTCGGTAGCCAGGTTTGGCTTTTGAGCCCTAGGAAATTGCTTTAGCAGTTAACTGGCCCTCCCCCAAAGCCCTATTTTGAATCTTAGTTTATTCAAATCCAAATATCCACACACCGGGAACATCAAGACTTGGCATCTTTACAGAGGTGCCGTGCAACCACAATATACCAAACCTAACACAGTAGCTATGAACATTGCAGCAGTATTTTCAGAGTGATTCTCCAAAAGACAAAATCAATTTCTATCAACAACAAAGACAATGTTTTATTGAACAAATCTATGTACAGTACAAAAAGTTTTTTAAAATGAAACACTACGGTAGATTTATTGCAGTTTGATGGCTCAGTTTTAATTTGTACTCTTATATAAAATGCAAAGTAAAATAATTTAACATTCAACAAGGAAGCACAAATTTCCTTTCTTGCTGAACCTGTAACAGCTTTTACAAATTAAGAGTCCCAAAATGCATACACTGCATTTAATCAGAAAGGTGTTATACAGTACCAAATAAATTAAGAAAATAGTAACACTACCACCCCCTTTGGGTCTGTTTTCCATCACTGGTGTTAAACAGTAAAAGAAATGAGTACAGCTGAACCTTCAACGTGATATTAAAATCACAAAATTTAATGTTATAAATTATCCAAACTATACAATTTATATAATTTTAATGAATATGGCTAAATAACCAAAGTACCAGTGACCTTTCCCCACAGATATGACCACTTTCAACCTACTTCCAGTATTCCTTTTTGTGAAAGGTGCCTACCAAGCGGCAACTCTTTGAAACTGGAGCTTACATGACCTTTACAGTGAAACATAACTGGGTTAGAGAAGAGAGTCTTAATAAGAAAGTCCAAATCCAAGTTATAGCCAACTGGAGGAATGTTATTGGAACAAGATTATCAGCAATGAATGCACAAACTTTGATCCAACAAAGCTCCTAAGCTCATGTATAACTTCAGGCAGCTTTAAAGTAGTTGCGGGCTTACATTACACATGTACTTTGGTATTTATTGAATCAAAGTGATACATCTTCAAGGATTTCCAATTATATCATACAATGTTTAATGTCTGGGAAAAAAATAAAACTACTTTCAGATCTAGATTTGTAACCTTTTTTCAGCTCTAGAAGTTGCAGGCTTAGTATAGGGTAATACTCAACATACTAAAGAATCCTTAAGAAACATGGGAAAATTATCCCATACACAAGTATCTCTTCGCTTCTGATGAAAAGTTGCTTAATACTGCAACCATCTGAGAACACCAACAGGTATCAGAGAGTAGCTTAAAGAAGATGCAATGTCTTTTGAAGTAAAAATTGGTACATAAAAATGTTACCACCCACTTGCTACTTTAAGTCAATTTAACATATTCCTGGTGTCAGGTGATGCTAATTTTCACCTACGGAAGAACTCAGGTTTCCTGTTCTCCAGCGTGTATATACTGAACACACGATATAAACAAATGGTGGTGTCCAAGAAAAGCATCTTTGAACAAAAATGAGTTTAATGCAGGTACAAAAAATTATGGTCACAGTTTATGCATGTACACAGACGCATTTATCTACACACTTAAACCAAAGAAAATAAAAGTCTCAATCATGTTTTTAAAGCATCTTCAAACACATGGAGCTCCAGGGAAAAGGCAAAAAAGCACCAAAGATTGATGGTACATTGAAAAGATTTTACACAAACATTTTTGTTATATCTATTGACTCAGTTTTCAGATTTTTAGAACTGTAATACTTTAAAATTAGCAAATTTAAATCGATTAACAATGTAAGCAAAGAAAAGGGAGCCCGGGAACATTCAACAGGAAAATTGGGTCCTTAAAAATTAGTTGGTAACTTGAAAGCAAAAAACGTCAAAGTGCATTTGTCTAATAAGGACCCCATTAATTTTAAAACAAACTTTTAATGTATTTATATATGTAAATATATATAGTGTGTATATATGTATATATAATGAACGATGCATTTAAATCAGGGTTTTTGCAGCTGCAAAAAAAATTCTTTGGTGCCTCAAACATCATACAAATCTCTGAAAGTGGGCCATAATCTGTATTAATGTAATGCACATATACCTGTGATCATAATTTTATAACCTTCTATGTCAATCCAACTCAAAGTTAAGGCAAAAATTTTCTAGAATTCAAGAGTATGATTTTGAATTTGCATTCTTTTCCCAGGAGGGGAAAAGAAAGCAGAATTAACACAAATATCTGTTTACTTTCACACAGGATTATTAGCAGAGGCATTACTGAACTATTGAGTTTATATTCCAGAACTACTTCACAGCCTAACCAGTGTGAGCCATTGCTACAATGAACAGGGTTTTTTTATGTACCTCTTCATTATTTTACTCGTTAGTTTTTACATACCTGTTGATTTAAGCCCTACACACAGTGATGAACTTTTCCATAAGCAAACCAGCTGAGCAGGAACAGTTAGTCTTTCCTACCCTACACTTCTGTGATGACTCCATCTCTGAACACCAGTTTTCACCATTATACCTCCCCTGCCTACAATCACATGAAAATTTTACCCGCATAGAACAAGATCCCAAATAAAAAAACGTTAAGTGGCAAGACAGTATAAGATAAATTAGAGGATAAATTAGCACAGTAATTGGACAATGTGCATGTTTGCCACACCTCTGCTTGGGGTGGGAAGACCAAAAATTACAATGGCATCTTTTTGGTTTCCGAAAGTTCAGTATTTCAATGTTACATATAGAGCTGAAGAACTCATATTTCCTGTCTTCACATTCTGATTGTTTCTATGAACAGTGAGTTTCGAATAAAGTGCTTATTAACATTTAATTAACTCCTTCACCAACTTCTAGGAAAGGCTATCTTTTCAAGGGATGCTACTAAATACGATTACAATGTGCCTTAGAGATTGAGTCAATATCTTTTTTCTCCCTTCCTCTAGACAGTAAATAGTTACAGTACTGAGTTGTAACCTACCACCATTAGGCAATATCACCTATATGAAACAAGCTCCTCCAGATCTTTTTTCTCCTCCCATGCCTGACATTTGCTCTGCTTTTGTCTGCCTTCTCAAGTTCTTGTCAGTCATATCAACAGCTGAGGGATCTCTGTATTTGCATATTAGTTTAACTCTGCTCTGTAACACAAACTTAACCCCCTTAATATTTTTGTTTCCATCAGTTTGTTAAAATCCACACCATCTGTGCATGTACTGCTTGTACTGGTCTTCCCACACCCACGAATGTTTTACAGAACACTCTTTATGTACACCTGTACCTTGCCCTTGCAAAGGGCTTCTCTTGCAGCCATCTGATTCCCACCGAGTGCAAGTTTCACGCTTAGTATCACATCAACTCACTTTTCCTCGCGTGTGCTGTATTTCAAGTTTTTGGCTATTCCAGCATTCCATCTATCTTAGATCTCTTTCCACATTCCTCTTTGGATTCTGGGTATAAGTTTATTAAATGAACTCCATGCTTTTGAGCAGATAATGGACTCACACACGTGAACTTTGAAAAAAGAATGCATGGTTCCTCTTACACATTTCTTATCCACAGTATAATAATGTAACACCACCTCGAATGATCCCTTCCCAGCTGTGTGGACAGACACCCCTTCAATGACACAAACTAAAGTAGCTTTCAGAATTGGCTGGTTTGATTTCCATAAAGCAATTAATATATCCATTTTCTTTGCCTGCTCAACTGTATGCCTTATTTTCCTTAAACCTTCATGCTAGACTGTGCCACTAAGCTTCAATCATATATTTGGAATGAACATGGCTTTTCAGAAAACTGGTACTTTGGGGATTTTGTAGCAACCTTTCTGGACTCAAGACCTGCAGAACTCCTATTACTCCTCTGTGAGTTTTGTCTAGAAAATGTGCTTTGTCTTTATCAAGGTCATGTTTCTCTATAGTAATTTGAGACTGCTTCATGTTTAAGGCCAACTGGGAAACGAACTGATGCTTCTTCATGTAGTGTTTCCTTACACCACTCCTTATCTGATACTTTTCTCCATTACATTGAATCAGGCACCTGTAAAAGAGAATGCATTGGGATCAGAAGGTAGATCATTCTTTAATCTAGAACACTGTTTATGTTTTTCAACATGTTTAGTTTCAAACATGGAAGGAAAGACAGATTGAATTGCCCCCTTCTGTTTTATGACAAGTCTTTTCCACCAGAGTTGCCTGCAAATTCTTACCTCTCTCCTTATTCTACACAGCATGTCCAATTTAAAATTCCAGTTTAGCACAGTATTGTGGTTTAATTGTCCAAGTCTGGCATACTGCAACTGCTTTGGAATTGTGTCTGTCTTACCTATTCCACCAGGTTGCCTGTTTTCAAAGACCATCTTCTGATTGGTATTTACCCCTAAAGAAACCAACACAGAAGAACTAAGACTTACTTTCATCATCTGAATCGAATCCAAAGAGCGTCTGACACTTCTTTTGTGCAAGGTGAGCCTCAAGTGCTTCTGAATTACAGTAGATGGTCAAGCAGTTGCCACATCTAAATCTTTCTGTAGATTTGCTACAAATTTTATCTTGTTCAGAATAAGCATCTACTTCATCAGCCAAAATTTTTCTACGTTTTGGCATGCTAATGTAACGTTCATCAAGGTAACTTGGAGGCAATGGTCTAACATAGGGTTTTGTTAAGATGACACCATATGAAGTAGTCTCTGTTGTCTGATTTGGTTTAGAAGGTACTTGTGAGGCAGCAGCAGCAGCATTATTTTGTGGTGCATCATGACAATTCTGTAAAACTGGTAAAATTGACCCATTTTCTGTCCTTGTTTCATCTGCCACTCTGTCCAAAGGTATTTGTGATGACTTTGATGACGCCTGATCCAGGTCACTGTGCCCATTGACTAGTTGGTCACTAACAACATTACAGTTTTCTGAATTTGGCTGTAAAACAGGTGTCTTTTGGTCTATCGAACTTAAAACTGTAGCGCTACCCTCAGATGAACTTTCATTTCCATTGTGAATTACATTATTTGCTTTCTTCTCCACACTTTGAATATATGTCTTTGGTTCTGTAGAATCCTTCCTTGACTTCCAAGTCGGAACTGGTAAATCTACAGTTTCTTTTTCATTAATTGATTCATCATCTTCTTGGAAACTACAAAGTTCTGAAGGATCATCTGAAGAATCTTTTTCACTTGCATCTTCTGAACATTCTCGTGTTTTACTTAAATAATGCTGAGCCTCATGCTCATACAGCAAAGGGAGCTCCTCAAATAGCTCACAGCAGTCTGAAAAATTGCACTGAGCTTTAAACACACCATGAGTTTTTGTATGTTCTGCAAGCTCAGTTGACAGCTTAAATCTCTGATTACAATTAAAGTGTAAACAAAAGTAAACATTTGGATACACATGTCTCTTCAGGTGGTCTATAAAATGTTGGGAATCAGCAAATTTTCTCTGGCAGAACCGGCATTTTCCTTTATTCCATTTCATTATATGTTGCTGCACCTTCAGATCAGTTGGGTGAGTTTTTCTTGCATGTTTATTGAGGAATCTTATCTTTTTAAACACTCTAGCACAACCATTAGCAGGGCACTTAAAGGTTCCTTCCTCATCCAAAGCATCGATTTCTTTCTGAGGGCAAAAAACTCCATTTACTTTATGTAGAATAGGTGACTCTTTACTAGAGCTCTCATCATCTTCAGGCAAACTTTCTGTACTTAAAGCATCAGGAACATTATTAAAACAGCTGTCACTACTATTTTCAGTAGTATCATCACGGTCGCTTAGATGGTTTTCCACTGCACCAAAACCCTGTTCTGCATTCTCATTCTCCTCTTGGACCACTTGGTCAGCACTTGGAGCTATTGCACCCTCTGGTTCAGTATCTTTGGAACCAGCAGAATTACCATTTTCAAGAGACAGAGAAACTTCAGAACATTCTACTTCATTAAGAGCAGGAGCCTGCTGACCAGCCTCAAGAACTGCAGCAAGATGTTGCCTTTCTATCTTCCTGACATGATTCCTCAAGTGCTTCAGCATAAGTC
>WEIV01028284.1:108436-124139 GCA_013390005.1 Calyptomena viridis | reverse complement strand
TCTTAGATTACAGGACATGGTACAGAAATGAAAAAGCATACTCAGCTGTTAGAGTACTACCCTGAATGTTAAGGAAGTAAGAAAGAGGAAATTAAAATGCCTGCTGGTTTTTACTGCGTCGTATTTCACTTTGATAAAAGTGAGGGATGTTTTCACACAGTAATTTTCGAATGTATTATGTAAGAGCTTTTATAATCCAAAAGAGTAAAATGTAAATGTTTGTGACTGTGCCAATAATTACCCAAGGAAAATTAAACAAAGAAAATAAAACGAAGCATTTTGCTGTCTTAAAGCTGGGGGAAAGAAATAAAAGGGCTTGTAATACAAATATAATGTCAATATTTAGATGGATCCCACAAACAAGCATCATAAACACTCCAGAAAAAAGGTTTACACGGAGGTAATTCATACATTTCATTGTGTGTATTCATTGGCAAAATTACATCAGTTCTGAAAATTGCTCTTTTCAAACAACCCCTTTAAGCAACTGTCACATCTGATAGAATAGCAAGTTCTGTAATATCTCTTACCTGCAAATCTTACTCTGTCAAAGCTACACATGCTCTTGGATCTTTTTCACTTGTATAACTGGAGAGCAGTTCCTGATGGAGCCTTTGGCTCGTGGCCAATAATATGGTAGTTTGCATCTGTCATTGTTAGAAGCCCTGATGGTCTCTTATGTAATTAAAAGTGTTTTTTAAAGACTGTCACCCCACGGGGTTTAATTAAGGTTCAGTCCCTAACAGCCAGCAAGTGTAAGATACATATTTCTTTATAACCTGATCCCTAATTCAGAGGCTTGCGTGGAACTGGATGTGTTGTAATGGGCCCCTGCAGGAAAGAATCACTGGTAGTTTTTTTTTCTAGAAAGGTCTGGGTCACTGCAGGCTTCTATTCCAATATAAAACTTACTAAGCAAAACTAGGCAGGTAACTATCAAAGAAACAGAGTTCCAAATAGAAAGAAAAGGGTGCTTTGAAGCAATGGCAAAAGAACAGAAATACCTGGACAACTTTTTTCCAAGAAATCCAAAGACGAGCAGGTAAGTAAACTCTAAAACCATGTTAACCAGAAAACAGTATCAATGATGACTGCTTTCTCTTGGTTTAAGTCCAGACAGCAACCTTTTTAGCAAATATATTTGAACTGCACTGCCCAAGGACTTGGCTGTGGTGTAGAAGCCCACTGGAGCTGTGTAAAACAGAAGGCACTGTTTCAGCAGCCACTCCTCCTCACACCTGATGTGCCTTGACAGAGCCTTTTACTTCAGCCCTGCAGAGTCTTTGAGATGTGCTTAGATCAAGGCAACAGTAATCAGGGGATTATTTCATATTCTGTTTACTCCCTTACAGTTCTGAGCACAGAGGAACAGAGAAATAAACCCCTCAATTGTCAAGATAAACAACAGATCAAGGAAGAATTTAGACGTTACCATCAAATATAAAACAGAACGAGCCTTAAAAAAAAAAAAAAATCACCTTTATACAACAAACTAACGTGATGACAAACCAGTCAGTAACTTGCTTGAGAGGAGAACTCTTAATTTCCAAAACCTTGTCCTTGCAGCTTAAATGGCTCAGATGGAAACTTGTCCACTGTATTTCCACAGCCTAACCAGCTCAGTGAGACCCTATGCAGGGAATGAGGGCAAAACACACAGTTTATATCATAGCTAGGAAAAAATATGGCTGAGCATTTGTTGCTTTTTGCCTCACTTTTTATTTCTAATGTTCTCCATTTAAAACCTCTTAATGCTTTCTTCTGTCTGTCTACAATAAAAAAAAAATTAGGAGGCATTTCTGTGTTTCTGCAAATGTTCTTTCCATTCCTACTTGTGGATCATCACAGTCTTTCTCCCAAAGCCTTATCCCCTTAGCAGGAATTCACACATGGACATGCACAGACACTGATACAAGTCCCATAAATGCCAGGCTTTGAACAGAGAACCCTTCCTTAAGCAAAGAACAGGAGTCTATTAACCAGAGCCTCTCCTTCCAAGAAGAAAGCCAATATTCTGAAGCTTCTGAATATAAGAATAATAACTCATCCCTGTCTGAAAATGCAGGAATTGAGGAGTTTTAACTAAATAATTACACATTAACCAGGTATATTTAAAAGATACCTAAACCTGAATGACTTGTGTTTAGAAAAAGAAGTTTCAGGGTCCACTAGAATTGTCTGTATTTCTACTGAATATGTGAAATGTTTACCAGAGTTTAGGCACACCATCTTATTACCACTACAACCTGGGATATTTCTAAAAGGCAGTCTGCACAACGTGAAGCTGGATTTTCCCCCAAAGCAAACAGAAGACATTAAATGTTGAGAGAAGATGAGGCCAAGAAAGAAATGAGGTCTCTGAGGTGGAGAATTGATCATTCATGTCCTGAAACTTTGTGAATGTCATTTAACTGTTCTCCAAAAGCTTATTTTAGTATTTCTCTTTTAGGATATAATAATCTAAGGCCAACAGTGCAGCCAGACAGCACAGAAGCTTCTCAGGTGTATTAGTGGATCACAACTATTGAATGGAGGTGGCCTTGTCAGAACAAGCTATGGGACAAGATTATGAAATTGGGACAAGTAATAGGAAATTCTGCAGCAGGAATTCATAATTAGAGAGAAAAAGATACTTTGGTAAGTAGAGGTTCTTATTTTCAGCACTATGACTGCGACACAGCTGAGAAAATGGCACTTGTCAGAGATGCTGCTACTTCAGGCTCCTGCAGCTCTCTACACTGCTTAGTGTATGGTTTAATTTACATTTTCCCTCTGCAAAAATGATGCAAAAAGATAGTGAAATTTTCCTGCTTTGTTCATACATAGAAATCACACAATTTCCTCAGCTCACACTGGTTGCAGTGATCATTGTTGCTGCTTTTCTTACACCCAGTTCAGCTGCTCAGTTCCACTCCATGTGAGAAACAGCACAAGAAGCATCCAACATGTATTGCTGTATAAAACCACCTCAGCTCTGAGCCTACTGACCTCCTGCTATTCAACAAGGAAAAGGAATTCTCCTCTGGTACAAGCATGTCACACTTAGAGCAAGGAGTACAATAAAATCACTGTATTCTCACAGGTACTTCTGAGTAAGTCCTTTTGGAATGCCTTCCATCAGAACTAAAGATGCTGGGCAGATTAAACAAGACCTGCTCTAAGGAGGAGGGACACAGCTGAGTGTCTGAATATGTGCCAAGCATCACTTTGGTGACATTGAAGATGAAGGATCCCTGCATCTCTCATCAGCTTGACAGCCACACACATGGCAACGTGCACATGGCACTTTTCTAGAACCAGGACAGCAAAACAACAAGGACAACACAGAATTCCTGAGGTCCAAAAGCTCAGTCCTCAGCTCCTCTGAACTGACTATATCAGACTTCAAAGACAGACAGGCCAGCAAAGCAACTCTGTTCAAAAAATCTGCCACAAAGGGACAACAGAATTCATACAATCAAACCCTATTGTAGCAATGAGTGCACCCAAAATCTCTCTCCAGGCTGCTTTTCATATTACTCTGAAGAAATAAAACAGGGTAAAAGGAAATGAGCAAGAACAGTACACATGTAAATAGGATAATTCAGAAAAACAAGTGCTAACCAACAGGTAGAATGAGCTCCAAAAAACTAAGGCCCAGAAAAAGCAAAGATGAAGAACCTTAGCCAGAGGTCAGATGAATCTAATGTTGCATATGAAGCTTGTCTTTTAAAGCAAACTGCTGTGTGACAGAATCATCAGGGCTCTGAAATGGTGGCCACCAACTGCTACAGTCTTATCCCAGGGACTCCCTTCCAGTAACACAGGAAAAGCAGATCCAAGAGCAGGACTTCAATCTGACATAAGCACCAGCATCTTTGAACACACCATCTAGATATTTTAAGTCATCCCATTGTTTTCCTCATTCTCTCTTTTCCTCTGCTCACCCTTCTCTCTGTTTTTTACCTGGAACTGATCAGATGCACACGTGTTCATCTCTGGTGATACAGGAGGTGTCTGTCCTATTGAAGCTATTTTTTCTGCTGCAGATATTGGTTTCAAAGGTTCCTTGGTAGGTTCTAACATACCCTAAATAAATAAATAAAAAAATCTAAATTTAGGAAAAAAAAAAATCACTGGCACACACAGACACATATTTATATATATTTATATCATTTATTTAACATTTATATATATTTGAAGGCTGCAGATGCAAAAAACTAGAACACACTACCAGGTTGTACTACCCTCAACTACAGATTTGGGGGTAATTATGTATCTCTGGGGGACTTTCATCAAGAGAGGCAGGAGTAGATGGAACAGGGGGGAGAATCATCCTGGGTCCTTAGGCCTAAAAAACATTTTAGAGCCAGTAACAGAAACCCTTGCTTTCAACTTTCAATAATGTAACTTAAGCTGGAGAAAACAGTTACTTGATAAGGTGATGTCTTCTCCTCCCAATTGTGTGTAGACTGTTCCAGAAATATCAAATGACCCACCACAAAGGTGCAAGTGCATTCATTCCATTTCAACAATTAGGTAATTCAGAAGAAACAAGTCAAATTATCAGTTTGAAGAATGATACCAAGAACAGTAATAACTGACATGGAAATAAATGCATTAAGAAAATAATTAAAGTCACGTTTTTAATTTTAAACAGGCATTTCAAAGATAGACAGTACCATTAAAAACATCTGAAATCTCTGGTGTTCCTGAAGAAAACTGAGGGTGAGGAGATCTACAGAAAGCCCAAAGTTTGCACTGAGACAGGCAAACCCCCCCTGGATGATGAGAAACCCCATAATAAAACGTAGGATTTGCAACCAGCACATTTTAAAATAATTTCAGGAAGTCAGCTGTCCAACAAATGTTTCTACACCCTGTTAGGGGAGCTCTGAATTTACTCACCAGTTAAATCAATTCCTTTGGGCAGTGGAGAAACCAGCTTAATATATACCAAAGAAAACTAAGGGGGTTTTTATATTCCATTTGTGAATGATCATAGAAAAGCCCAGGTGTGTTTGTATGTGTGTACACAGATATGCACACAGGCTGAGGAAAGAAAAGAATATTTATTCTGCTCTAGCAAAAATCACAACTCTTATCTTCTCACTGTTTCTATGTACTTCTTTCACTTAAAATCAAGTATCTGCTTGCACACACAATGAAAATCATGTATTTGATGATTCCTTTCCAGCATTGCTACTGATGCCTAAGCCATAACTGTACTGACAAAAATATCTAGGTGCTCAAAGGAATTTAATATATTTCATTATATAATGACATTGAAACTACAACAAAAAAAAAACACACTAAAGAAAGCTTACCAGTCCTGCTGCATACATGGGTACTATAACAGGCTGTTTCTTGTTGCCTGTAAAGAGCTGATAAAATAACAACAAAAAAATATTTACTTAAGAGTTTCCGTGTCAAGGATGAAAATGTTTTTCAATTTTACATAACTTGCATATCAGAGAACAAGCACTATGTTAGTTTTTAACCATTGTGTTCTAATTAATACAACTTTTAATATTAATAGGGCTTATAAACAGTTGTCAGATGGTGTGCCATGTTCTGTGCAGACATGCAATTAGGAGACAAGCATAGAAAACAACTTCCACCTGATTCTACATTTAAAAGCAGCTTTGTAATTCAGTTTTACTGACACACTCACAATATTTCTCGTGTCGATTCCCAAGGAGCACAGAAGCTTTTTGTTGCTGTGGGAGCCACCCCACTGGTACCTCAGTCCATATGCATCATGGATATCCTGCAGCTCTGTCCACACATCCTTCAGTTCCCTGTGCAACCCATCATACATGGAGTTATCAACCAGAAAAACAGCTTAGCAGCCTTGAATATTTATTCTAGTTCTTAATGCAAGTGACCTTAGATATTCTAACTAAACTACAGGAACTCAAATTGCACAGTGTTCTCAGACCAATTACACTTCAGACTTCTCACTGGAAAATTATGTCCATGGCAGACAGGAAAAAGCCTACTTAGACTTCATCATCACATAAATAAATACAGTGATTTATAACACGTGTAACTAATAAGACATTCTAATTAATACAGAGATCATTGAAAAGAAGATGATACACTGCTAATTTGCTGAGTGAAAAATACTCCTGGCACGTGCAGTCACTGAAAACAAGCACTGCTATATTGCTAATTTTCCCTCAACAGCTTCTCAAAATGCTTGAGGCAAACAACTACTTTTGCATTTTTGTTTTAAGTTGATTTAAAGTTTGTTGCACTGTGGCTTCTTACCCAGTATTTGCCAAGGTCTCCTCAGCTGTCATCTGCTTTTCACCTGCTTCCAACAAATGAGTCAAGGAACTTATTTCTTCTTCAATTTCAAGAACAGGCATGGAAGGAAAACAGGATTCAAATATTCGTTCCAGACGACTCAGCAATGTTGTCTATGTGAAAGAGAAAATATTTATGTCAAGTTTTGTTAACTGCTTTAAAGATAAGAAGCCTAAAATTGTAATATTAAGATGGAAAACAACATGTAGCTAATACAAGGTTTCACTTACCACAAAACATTAACTGTCAGAGGATCACAAGACTTTTTAAGCAGCAAATACAGGCTTGTAGCCTCTAAAAAACAGTAAGGAATGTGCCCTCTGCAAAGTGGGTTCTTATAGAAGAGTCCAGATCAGTCTTACCAGAGTCCCTCTGTTATAAATTAGTAGAAAATGTGCACAACAAGAATTACACTATATAAGAAAAAGGGCTCAGCAATACAAACAGCACACGTACTAAGGGTTTCCAGGCATTTTAGTTCCACAGCATGCACTGGGCCTTGGCAGATGGACTTAGTATGAAAACAACAAAAAAAAAAATTCAAACAATCTTCTGCCCCTATTAAAAAAAAAATCCTCCCCTTTTTTTTTTGACAAGCAGAGTTTGCTTTCTTTTTTAAAGTTCTTGTCTTACATTTTTACCTTTTCCACACAGACAGACTTTCAACTTCTTAGAACTCTAGGAACCATCTCATATAGGATGTACCACTGATACTGAATGAATTTTTTCCTCCCAGTCCAACCCATTAAAAAGAGGCAACCACCAAGCTCTTAATATTTATTTACATACCAACTGCTCTTAAAAATGGCACTAAAGCCTTTTTGAATGTACTCATTTTTACCAGAATTTCTTTTATTGCTATAGGAAGGGAAGTCTGGCATTAAGAGCAGCATTTCCATCTTCCTAGTTTAGAGTTCCTCAACAACCACTTCCCCAGGGCTCTGCTGCAACACACACAGGGCAGTGTCCAGCAGCTCCAACACCCCCTTTTGTGCTGGAGAAATGGGACTCCCTAACGCATCCCAGATTGTGTGGTGGGTGTTACAGCTATGCAGGCAGAGCCCTCCTGTGGAGATGCAGCACATTCCAGCAGCAATGCTGAATTTACACACACAAACCTCAAAACAGAAGGGCTTTGTTACAACTGGAAGCCCGGAGAAGAGAGGCTGGAGGAGTGGGGGACCTGTTTTAACTGGATCAATGGATACAGTCAGGACAATCCAAGAGATCTGCTTCACAATTCCAAGAGTTATCTACAGCATCTCCTCTCACTTGAATTTTTAGCTGCAAATGTGGCTCTTGTCTCAATTAAGCAGCTCACTGATGATGTGCCTCCTCAGCAAACACACCAGAGGTAAACACATGTTATCAGAATATCTGAATTCTGTATTGGAGTTGGGAACTGGAAATGGAGTGTTTCCAGGTTATTCTCTCTATTCAGCCACTAACTCCAAAAGGCAGGAAAATTAATTGGTTTAGAACATCAGCTCTTCAGTTTTACTACCTGTGAAAGAAATGCCTGACAGGGACAGCCACCAGGTACAGTCATTTGCAAAGCATCATGTCAAAATGTGCAAAGGATTTGGATTCAGAGCATTCCTGACTCACCCTTTTTATTTTTTTTCTTCTTCTTCAATATCTCACTGGTATATTCTGACCACAACGAGCCACATCCTACAGTATAAAATTTTCCTTTAAATTATCTCAATGCCCAATTGTTCTGGACGGAGAGTAAGTTATAATACTTGTTTTGTTTGCTGATCAGAACTAAGACACTAATTTACATTTTTAGGAAATAAAACTAAATAATATTCATAATATTCAGCACACAAAAGCACAGTCTACTTCAGTTTTAAAACTTAACTCTGCCAACAATACACCACTTGCCCCTATCCTACATCAACAGGTGATGCTCACTTCATTTCTGTAATACAGGGAAAGGGAAAAGGAAGATGAAAGGCACTGGATCATGGAAACAGCAAGGCATCACATTTCTTGAAAAGGACCAACATTTGAGACCATGCTAGTGACTAAAAATATGCTCACTTAAAGAAAGAATTAACAGAAAGTCTCTAAGAATCAAGCAGCATTTCAATCAGCACCAGGTTTCAAATTTGAGCTTAAGAACTGTGCTAAAATTTCAGTTTAAAACCAGTTTAACTATAACATTCTTTACACTTCCTGTCATCTTTTCTAAATTTCCAGAAACGCTCAGCCCTTGTTTCTGTACAACAAAGAACAGTTTCCATGGCAAACCAGAGTAATTAATTCTGTGTGTGCAAATGCACACAGGGATGAGAGCACAGACACCCAACTCCAGGCAGGGGCAGCATCTTTGATGGAAACTCCTTCTTCCAGTTGGGAATGAAATCCTGTGGCCACAGCTTCCAGGTATAAAGGGCATTCCTAGGATTTTAAAGTTAGTGTAAATGTCCATCTCCTACAAACCTCAACCTGTTGTTTTCCTAAAGCAAGATTAAGAAAATACTACTGTGTATGACACAAGTAATGTCATGATGCCTCTCTGAAAAAATAAAAAAAGCACAAAACAAGAACTTTTATCTATTTTTCAGGTCACCAGGAGCATTTGATATTCAAGTGTTCTCCACAGCCACTTGAGAAGAATTCTTAAAGGCACTTGCTGAAGATGTGAACAAAGGCTACAGCTGCCATTAAACATCAACTGTAATTCTCCAAACAGTGACAAATTCAAAGCCCCATAGTTTCTGTGACTGTAATCACCACCAGAACCAATTAAAATATCACAGATGTAACAGACTTTCAAATAAGAATAACCACAGGATTAGAATTTATCTCCTTGGCAATTATATAGTGGGCAAGAGCCATCCCTCAGACCTGAAAATACTTGGTTTACAGAATTTGTTTCTCTTCTTCTCCACCACAAAACTATAGAATCAAATTCCTCCAACACAGAACTAAGAAACAAAACCAGTGTAAGAGTTAAATTATTGAGCATATTTAGACATTCAAGCTTATACGAAATGTAATAAAAGAAAAACATAAGAAAGGAAAGAGAAGTAAGCATATAAAGGATTCAAGATGCTAAATACATAATTTAGGAAAGAAATAAAGTCCATATGGGCATGATTGGCTCCTATTTACAACTCAAAAAGCTGAGTGAAGGCGCTCAAAAAAACAACAGAACAAAGCTCAGGGACCAGAAGCCAAGAAAAGAAACTGATTAACCAGAGAGATTTTATTTTAGATCATGAACTCACTGCTCTGCAGAGTGCCTAGCACAGGTATTTATGACTATTTCAACAAAATAAAGTTGAGGGTAAATGAGAAACTCCCTTTGCTGGGTTTTCCAACAACCAAACCTTATTTTCCAGCATATTTGCCTGGGAGGAGCTAAGTCACCAGATACTCCTGTACCTCCACCATATGTGCATGTGGGTTGAATGCATTTGGGTATTTTGTTTGTTTTTATTGGGGGTTTTTTTGGGGGGTGTTGGGTGTGTTTGAGGATTTTTTAAGAGCTAAACTACATGACCACAGAGAAAACACAAGAGTGCTAAAAAACTGATTTCAAGGGACGCAGCTCACTACGGGGAATCAATCAATGGATAAAAATTGAGGGGAAAAAAGAAAAGAATGAGACTTCTTTGCTCTTTTTACTGATTGATATGAGAGAGTCATAAAGCACAGGGAAGTTCAGGCTAGAAGTGTAAAGCTGTCTCCTTCCTTCTTGCTGGAAGCCTTGGCCATTTATTCTCCTTCAGTTGAAAAATGCATCAAATCTTGGACCTTCAGTGCAGGCAAAGCAAAGTTTCACAGATATTTCTCATGACAACATAAAACCCACTGACCATTTCAGTTTGTCATGTTATTATCTGCTGGTGTTGCACTAACTTTTCAGTCAGGCTCTGAGAGGAAGTACAGCAGATGACACTTTTGTGTATAAAATGGGAAACAATTTTGTCCTGTGACATACAAACAGGAATGTTAAAACATCTCCCTCTCAAACTACCTTTTGTAAAATTTCCCTTAGCCAGTCTGTTCTGAAAACCAGCAATTTTTAATAGGCTGATCTTTCCTGTCATTCAGCTGCACATATTTAAGAACTGTGCTATGGACTTGAAAATCCCAAACCTTCCCACAAAGATACGTATTTGCACTGCAAATTGTTACCCAACTGCCTGAACAGAATTTAGCCAACACTGTTTTAATTTACCTTAGTGAACCAGGAGGCTGGAGTCTTTATGGTCCTAATTATTGTTATCCAGAAGGATGATTATTGCCCAAGACAAAGTGACAGTGATGCAGGTTTTCCTTTGTCTTGATGCATCCTGGTGGCTCAGTAACTGTGCATGGCCCACACTGATCCATGTGAAGAGGCACAGGCTCTCTAATAAGTGGAGAATCTTAAAACCCACTTAAAACTTCCCACAGGTTCCTTCCCCCCTTTCCAGGATTCCTTAACTCTCAGCTGAATCAGGTAAGACTTTTGGCTTTCTAACTGCAGCTACACTGAAACCAAGTATTACATATTTTTTCAGCTGAAGACAGATATTAAATTAATATGGGAGTATTAATATGGGTTCAATTAATAGGCTGTGTGTCTGTGTCCATTAGCCTTTGACACTGGAACCTTTTCTCAGGGGTCACAAATTCTTTGATGCTCTTTCTCTCCTCCCCTCTGCACAGCACTACAGAACAGAAGAGGTCAGCATGTTACAAACCCTGCACTGAGACCAAAGGCAATGAAGAAAAGACACAATGATCTTTTTGCCACTACATGTCACTGTACAAGGTCATTTTTGTGACCTCCACTCCTTAGTTTTGTCTTCTATATTCTGTATTTCCTAATAAAAACTGGATTAAATAGTCGAATGCAAGCCAAATCTATTTTTTAATTCAAGGTTATACTAAATCCACAATCTTTAGAACAGTTTGCTGAACACACATTGTACAATCAAGACCACATTCGGAAAGCACAAAAATTCTACTGCAATCTCTACATCCAGAATATACCAACTAAGAAAACAGAAAGTAAAATACACAGAGACCTTTGGAAAGGAAACTTGAGCTCCTGACAAATAACTTTGCTTTCATGCTGCACTCTGGGTGGATGAAAACTGCTGTACACATCACTTCCACATTTAAACAGCAGTGCTGCTGCCTAAGCACACTTTTCCATTTTCTGCCTTTTGTAAAGAATTCCATCAGGACCATTTGGGTTTTGTATCACCCCAAATGATTTCACTGCCACATTACAGTGACTCTCCCAGGCTCACCATCCCTGACCAAGTGTACACAGGATCTTGTAAATGATCCCAGTTTTTCTTTAGCCTAAGCTGAGCTCTCAATTTTCACATCTCTCTCAAGTGTCTCACACAGGCAGGATTTCTCCCCCTGGACACACCCTGCTCATTAGTTACCTCAGTGTTTCTAACTGCAACTTAGTAAACTGCACCTCAATGGACTAAAAATAATTACTATTTAATCTTAAAACAAGTATTTTTTAATATAAAAAAGTTTTACTAGATCCTTCCGAAACTTAAAGCACTCACAGAGCACAAAGTAAGTTTTGAAAACGTGTAACTATTGCTTTAAGAGTTAACTAGGAATTAAAAAAAAGTAGCAACTAACTTATCCTGCAAGGCTAAGGAAACTATTGCAACAGAGAAAACATGTCCAGGTCAACTTCCTCTCCATGTTATTTGTGTAAAACATTGTCCCAGTTATACTTCCTCACTGGCAGGGGAGGCAGGACACCACTTTAGATCCAAACACTCACAACTGACTGCAGAATAAAGAGAAGGAGTGAAAAAACCTCTTAAATCTGAACATTTGCTTCCCAGTCTAATCAAATTAGTGAATGATTTCATGGCAGATCTTGAGCAAAGAACTTCTGGTTTAGCTTGACTTTTATCTTTTGTTAGGGCAGACTTGGAGAGGGGAAAAAATTAACTACAGAACCTCTGAGGGTTCTGTTTTTACAAATATCTACATTCAGAAGTGTTTTCTATTGAAACTCCATCACAAAATTACAGAACCTTCAGACTGTCCCTTCATAGCATAATTGACCAGAAAAAAAGGGATGAATCACTAGAATCACCTTCCCACCCCATTTCTTTGTCAGATTCTGGACAGTCTTTTAAGTGGCAAGAGGAACAATTGAGATTAATTGCACTAATGACCTCAGTACTCTCCAATTTGATGGGTGAATGACTAACAGAAGGGGTAACAATACATTTGTACTTTCAATTTAAGAACTGGACCAACACATCCAGGTGATGATAAGCAAGGTTTTGCACAGGCACCAAAGTCTGTCTGCAGGTTCACTTGGGAATCTCAGTATTGCTGACATGAACAAAAGCATGGAAGAGAATTGTAAATTCAAATTGTGCTGGATTTTGTAAGAGTAGTATTAAATATTGGTAAAGATGTAAAATTAACGACTGGTAAAAAGATTAGGAAGTAATTAATTGGGAACTAATAAATACTTGGCAACCAAGGCAGAAAACATAGGGGGTGTGGTAAAAAAATAAACATATTTACCTCACCCTCTCCAGAACTCCTAATTAGAAATAGCAGCAGTTTTAACAAATTGCCAGTCCTGTATTTGTGATGTTGCAATCATGTGGAGCTTCCCACGATTAAAGACATATTTTTAAAGGACTTTTAAATGGTTCATTTCCCAGGAGTTGGAATACCATGGGCAGAACTCCACAGGTTGTGTTTTATCATGGTCTCTGCTCTAAGCACATGACAAATCAAGTCATCTTTTTTAATCAGATTTTGAAAACACAATCGAGAATGAAAAATTCTGGGAACCAGCAATCCCAGCTTCCAGTCACACCACTATTTTATAAAAAGCCAGAGTGCCTCCCCAAAATCAGTAAACACTGAAGCAAAGGAAAAACCATCACAGGCTCTGAAATGTTCACATTGACTTATTCCTTTGATCAATTTATTACGTGAAGGACCACATGTAATCATCAAAATAAATGCTCACAAGTTCCAGCACACCCTGCTCATTTCTCTGCACCAAGTAACAGGGTAAGAGCTGCAACATCCAAACACAGCACAGCACTTCACATCAGCCTGTCTCACACACCACGTTAAAACCCTCCTAAAAGGCAAACAAGGATTATTCAAAGGTTTGTTGTATGCAGAAGCAGGAAGAACTGTATGCACAAGAGCAGAAAAAGACTGAGCAAAAATGAACACCCTTACCTGAACTGAAGGTGTTAGCTCTTGAGATTGCTTACTGAGAGATCCTTGGAAAGATGCTAAAGCAAAACTGTCAGTCTTGTGCAACACTGGGCCATCACTGCTGGCAGATGAGTCTGTCCTATGTGACTGCCACGTCTCTTTTCTGTGGTGAGATTCACCAGCTTGTTCATCTCCAAAGGCAGCCCAGGAACAGCTGTCCTTTTGTTCATCTCCAAAAGCATTCCAGTCTGTGGCCTGGTTACAACCTGCTGAGCTGAAGTCTGCAAAGTCATCCGAGTCCTGGAGAGCAACACTCTCATCTTGAGGTTTTGGCACTGAATCAAAGTCTCCAAATTCACTATCATCACCATGTTCTACCTCAGTAGTATGCTGGAAGTCTAAGCCAGAGGTTTTACTGGTAGTATCACATTCTGAAGTGTCAGCAGCCTGTTTTAGTCCAGCTTGATCCAAACTTGCTGGCTGCTGAGAAACAGTACTCGTGTCCCTGAATTCACCAAATTCATCCTTAGGTTCACTCATTAGTGCAGGCTGTGCAGAAGTTCTTTCCAAATCTAGATCAGTTATTGATCCTGGAGCATTCCTGAAGGTGGGAGACACACTGCTGACTGAACCAAAAGCACCAAAAACATCATCCTGTGTGTCACCACAAGCTACATTTTCAGTGCTATTTCCACCACTCTTAAGATCTTCAGAATCACCCAATTTTTCTCCTGCAGGATCACAGCTTTGGATCTTACCAACCTCCACGTCTGCTGCTTCTGAAGAACCATCAGGCCTCCTAAAATCTTTGCCATTCTCTTCTGCGTGACTTTGTCTTCTCCTCCCGCTGCGCTCTCCATTTTCAGTAGTGCATATTGAACTTCCAGTTGTTTGAGATGTACTAGAAACTGCAAATTCATCATCTTCCAGTGCTGAGGGACCCTGTTCACAACTGATTTCTGAAATGCAAACCTCTTCTTCAACACAGGTTACTCTGTTTATCCTGTTGTTCTCCTGAATGCTCAGCGAGTCTCTTTCACTAACACTGCATATTGTAGGCCCTGCTCCCTCTAAATGCATTGGGGTTTTGTTTGAGAACGCAGCAAAATCTGCAAAGTCTTCACCTGAGCTAGGCATTGAGTTCAAATTTTGCTCAGTACTATGGGTGCTAAGAGTTTTTAGTCCCTTTGAGTTGCCAACACTGTCTAGATCTTCTGTTCCCTGAGGATTTACAGGGTCTGATGCTGCAAATCCGTTTGTTAGAATCTCTAGACATGGAAGTTTCTCACCATTACAAGCATCCACTTGCTCATCCTGGCTGTCAACTGTTACACCAGTTCTAACCACATGAGAAAACCCTTCCAATTTTCCAGTGTTGTCTCTTTGTTCCCCCCTTCTGTTGACATCTTCTAAAGCAGTACCTGAACTTCTAAACTTAGATTTTCCTTTGATGGTACTAGTAGCTGACATATCAGAAAGTTCCTTAGTACGAGCAGGGAGCTCTGCAATGCAGTCTTTAACATTTTTAACAGATGTGAAAGTTGCAATGCTGGCTACATTGTCAGAGTAATCATGGAGTGGGATGAAATGATTCGTGGGCATAAACTCTTCCTTTGGATGACTGTAGTCTGGTGTATCAAAATCAGCAAAAGCTACACCAGCAGTGCTTACACCAGAAAATCCTCCAAATTCATCTTCATCATCATCAGCTCCATTGTCTAGTGGTGGAGTGGATGAGGAATACATTCGAATAATATCCGGTTCCATTGTTCGGTTCCGCTTCGGCGTTAGTGGATTTCTGGAACAGGGAAAACCAGAAGTAGATCAGAATTTAGCTGGCTTTTGTGTTCTTATGTGTTTTATTCTTACAATTTCATGCCTTAATTTAGAAGTGTGAGTATAGGTTGATGTCTATATCAGATACCAAACACTCCCCAAACCATTTGTTTTAAAAGTCGCGGAGAATCTACCGGGACGGTTCGAGTCTCTTGTAAACTACTACCTGACCAAATCCTCTGCAGAGACAGTGCTGAAAGGAACACACTGACACAATTAACTCAGTTTTAACTCATCACTTCTCTACCTGCCGTGACCAGCAATTCCTAAGACAGCCATGGTCCTGGGCCGTCTCCTGCCACACTCATCTGTGTGACAAAATTGAGTCACTTGGTGCACTCTGCCACAACAGCCACAGACAGAAGGGACCCTCAGCAGCATCAATCAAAAATAA
>WEIV01028284.1:71364-99318 GCA_013390005.1 Calyptomena viridis | reverse complement strand
CGCCGCCCCCGCCCCGCGTCACGTCCGGCCGGGCCGGCGCGGAACCGGCGGCGGAGGGAGCGGTGAAGGGGCCTCGGGGGCGTGAGGAGCCGTGAATGATTTTTAATAAGGGTTAAAGGAGGTGTGAGGCCCGGCTTTGGCGCTTTGGCGGTGGTTGGGTGAGCTCCGCAGAGCCGGCGGGTTGCGGTAATAAAAGAGCGGGCGAGGCGTGGTGTGGGAGCTTTGTTACAGAATCACGGGATCGGGTCGGTTGGGAAAGAGCTCTGGGATCGCCGAGTTCAACCTGTGACCAAACAGCACCTTGTCAGCCAGCCCAGGGCACTCAGTGCCACGTCCAGTGTTTCCTTAAACACCTCCAGGGACGGTGACTCCGTTCCAGTGTCTAATCACCTTTTGCGTGCAGGAATTGTTCCTAATGTCCAACCTGAACATCCCCTGGAACAGCTTAAGATCCTGTCTCCGGTTATCTGGGAGAAGAGGCCAATCCCCAATGGCTGCACCCTCCTGTCAGGGAGTTGTAGAGTGATAAGGTCACCCCCGAGTCTCCTTTGTTCCTCCAGAGGCCACATATAAAATATAGGTATATTTTTATATTAAATATGTATATTGCCTATTAAATATACATACGCACCATATATATGTATTTATATATATTTGTGGAGGACTTTCTGATTCAGCGTGGGCATGTGGGCAACCCAGCCTTTGTAACAGATACATGAATGTTCCCAGAAGCAAGCAAAGCCACAAGGCCACAAGGATGAGAAGGATGTGATTAAGCGAGCGACTCCCGGGCACAAGATGTGGAACAATAGACAGTGTTGCTTCAGCTGGACTTCGTGTGCACAGTTATAATAAAGCAATCAGCATTGTGAAATAAATGAATGCTTGTGCAGCCTTAACCTATCAGTAGCTGTTAGGCAACACGTGCTTGCAAGCAAAGGGGTATTGTAGAGCCACTTGTAGGGGACCTGGGCTCCTGTTTTTGAGCATTTTCTTATTATTATCAAAGTTCAGTACCAGATAAAAGAGATTGGACTCGCAGCTTCTCAGTTTTTCTTGTTGTTTATTAAGTTCTTATCACAACTTCAGTATGTCACTCTAGCCCTGAGTTTAACACACCGAAGCATGTGCTACAAAAGCCCTGGAATGGTGGCTGCTGCTAAGTTTTAAGGACTCTAATGACCAATGAACTGATAATACGTATCATATTTACAATTCTGTACCAGTAATCATAACTTGTTGCTAACACGTTTCTTCTACCTCAAATCTATTCTACCAATGCCTACATGCCACCTCTACTGCAGTACAAGGAGCAAGAAGAAGAAGAAGGAGAGAGAACTCAGGGCAACACCCAAAATCCTCCATCTTGTCTTCTTTTATAGCCATACTACAAAACCTAAAACTACAAGTTTCACTTCTGTGACAAACTAAACTATAAGTTATATTTTTGCTGCTTTTGCTTCTTCCATCAATGTTGGAAGCTTTTCCCAGGGGCACAGATCAAAGACTGTGTCCTCCTGGGGTCTCTGCGAGGGTCCCAGACCCTCCAGCACAATTTGAGGTGCAGTCCAGATATCCTGGACTCCGACAGGGTATAGAAGAGCGTAACTGATAATTAATAAATTGGCATTCCCTTGATCACATTGATCACCGTCTATGATCCCCCAACATCTGGCGCCCGAACAGGGACCAAAGACCCTCAGATGGAAGACTTTGAAAGACCAGAGTGTGATATCTGAGGAAGGGGAAGCTGATCAAAAGTAGCACTCACCGCCGGGAAAATGGCAAGACCAGCTCTGCGGAGAAACGGGGAATCTCACCTGGACGCAGGTGAGCAGTCGGGAGAGGAGATGGGACTCACAAAAGAGCAGGAAGCTGTGCTTAACCTCCAACATTTTCTCTCTATGAGAGGAATTACGTATGAGATTCATACGCTCAAAGGACTTTTACATTGGGCATGGGATAGAAACTTGATTCTTAACTATGGGGTGGCTTTTGAGAATCCTGCTTGGGAAGCCCTAGGGACGAGCCTGTGGGATGATATTAGCAGTGTTGGAAAAGTGGCTAAAGAAGCTAATAAATACGCTAACTTACGGAGGTTAATTAGAGAAACCCTCAGAGAAATGAAAGTTGGAAGAGCGGTAGCCGCTTCTGCTTTCGCTGCTCTCACCCCCGAGTCTTCTCCAGCAGAAGAAAGGACATTTAATATGCAAATAAATGTTCCCGGACTGTGAAGGGCTGGAGGCTCGTTGCCGCCACTGCTCCCGTTGTCCTCATCCCAAAGCCAAAACCCGCCAACAATGCGGAAGGGGCTAGTGATGGTGCCAGTCCTAGTCACAATCACAGTAGCAATAGGACTTTAAAGGACTCTGATGCAATGAGTAATTCTAACAAATTTTGCGATGTATTTTTACAGTCGATCTGTTAATTCCAGCGGACAGTCAGCAAGTTGCCAGCATATTGCTTTCACCATCGCAGCATTTGATATTTCAGGAACAATGGCAGGCACTGTGTGACAGGGAAGCATCTCGGCAAAGACGACCAACAGATCCATTGTATGGAGTACAGACACAAATGCTAATGGCTACTGGGCCTTTTAGTAATGGGGCAAAGCAAGTTAACTTTGCATCAAAGGTCCTACAACATTCTCAACAATTAGCCTTTCAAGGCAGTGTTAACTATACATGAGCCTGGACAAGGTTTAGTCTTTTCGTGAATTGTTCAGGGACCAAATGAACCCTTTGCAAAGTTCATTGACAAATTGCAGTACAAAATCATCCAGACTTTGATGATGATGAAAAAGTAAAATTGTTTAGAATGCATGCATTTGATAATGCAAATGAATCCACTAAGAAAATATTGGCTACACTCCCTGGAGGTTCATCTGTGGCAGATATGTTAGAGGTAACAGAAAGAGTTACTAAAACAAAAGATGCCGCTTACATTGCAGAGGCATTAAAAGTGCAGACCTGGAAACAGCAGTAGATGTTACACTTACTACTCAGGGGGTACAATTGGTTGACAGTAATCTGAAGGGTCCCCTGGGTGGAGGGTTGTGTGCTTTGTTGCTGGGATGGTCGTCTACCAGTAAAAAGGGAATTTTTGTTCTTCCCGGTGTAATTGATGCTGATTATTCAGGGATTATAAAAATCATGATTCATGTACTAAATCCATGTACTGTGTTTATTCCAAAAGGATCTAAGATTGCTCAGCTGGTACCATTTCGATCCTGGGTGCCACAGCCTGGGAATAGCACGAGAGGAGATGGAGCCTTCGGGTCCACAGGGGAACTGCAAGTATTTTTTTTCTTTGGACATTGCCAAATCTAAACCTGAATTGTCTATCACGATGATTAACAAAGTGGGTGAGCAACAAACAAGAAGAATACTTTTAGATACAGGTGCTGACGTCGCTATCACTTCATTCTCTCAATGGCCACAGCACTGGCCAGTTGTATCTGCACCATTTGGAGTATTTGGAATTGGGAGAACTCAAGCCACTCAAATTAGCAAAGACATGATTGCATTTCAATTCCCTGACAGTGCACTTTGTAACAGACACATGAATGTTCCCAGAAGCAAGCAAAGCCACAAGGCCACCAGGATGAGAGGAGTGGGATTAAGAAGCAACTCCAGGCACAAGGTGTGGAACAATAGACAGTGTTGCTTCAGCTGGACTTCACGTGGACAGTTATAATAAAGCAATCAGCATTATGAAGTGCATGAATGCTTGTGCAGCCTTAACCTATCAGTAGCTGTTAGGCAACACGTGCTTGCGAGCAAAGGGGCATAAAAGAGCATAACTGATAACTAATTAATTGGCATTTGCTTGATCACATTGATCGTGTAGCGTTGTCCGTGATCCCCCAACATGTATTTTTATATATATGTGTGTTTGGCTGAAGAAGGCCTAAAACAAGCCCATTCATGGAACTTCTCACGTTTGAGATAGGTTCGTGAAACAAAAAGTGCCACACATGCATTGAAGGGTAATTATAATTAATCTGCTAATTTAATTAGGAATAGAAGGCTTTTGTGAAGCATGGGGAAATTATACTGGAAATACCATGTTTCTGTGATGTTGGGAATCCTGTTAGAATAGCTTAAGATAATCATGGGTGACTATTATTGAGGCTGTGCGACTAGTAATTATTATATTATTTATTATACATATAAAATAGATGGGGGTTTAATATATGATTATTTAATTATTATTTCGCCGCCTGGTGGCTGTTCTCTTTTTTTCAGCTTGGTGTCAGAAATGCAGAGTAAGGCTTGTGCTGACCTGGCAGGACAGAAGGAGAAGAGTGAGGGAACAGGAAATAGGGTAATGTAGCAATCAGGGATCATTGACCTTCACCCAGTGTACAAAAGTGTGTTTTACAAATCTTAAGGGTGCAGAGAAGATCCTGTGAAAGTAGTGAAATACTTTGTTGTACAGCAGCAGACAAACCACATCCCATATAAATATTCCCATATCTGGTATCATGCATTGAGTTCCAGGGGCTCAAAGTATACCTCAGTGTGTGGTGCTAGTCCATGAAGAATCATTTCCTGCACTTTTAATTGGTTTAATTGGTGGTCATTGGCTCTGACTGTGAATCATCCTATTGTAAATACTATAGTTAGAGGAGATCAAATAATAATTACCTTCTCTTTTACAGCTGCTGTATCAATCATTTGAATGATCATAGGGAATCAACATTAAGTAAAATCCCCAGATGATTTGAGGAAGTGGCTCATATCCTAAGCTACAAAGAAAGGCAGAAAATCCTTCCAAATGGTCCCTGCCAGTGTGACCAGAGGAAAGCTTTCTTTCCTTTCTTTCTCAGTAGTATTCACAAGTTTCTAGGACCAGGAGCTTTAATCAATATGCAGTTGTGAATCTGTAAAACTCATTGAACTTGAATTCAGGATCAGATGAGATTATTTCACATAAAAATAATGAAGGTGCTGTTCACTTGGACATGGTGTGAATGACTGAAAAGATGTGTGGGATTTCTTTAGTCATTCCTGCACAAGCTTTGCTGGCTGAAGGAGATTACATTTGCTTGCAAAGGCAGACTGACTCTTTGTAACAGCATTAGCCATATTATATATTAGTTCTGTGACATGCAAGTCATGGCTTACAACACTCATTTCAAAGTTATTTTTTTTTAACACGTGAAAGTTACTTTTACAGACTTGCATGGTTTGTAAACCATGAATCTCATTTGAAGGTGTTTCTAGCATGGTGTTCTATCCGTTTTCAAATATATGGTGCATTTCCAAGCCGTTTATCTTCTTACAGCATGGTGAAAAAAAGTTGTAATGTCGATATATCTACCTCACTTTTTATACATCTCATCTCGAGGAAGCCCTTCTTTATGGTGCAACAGAGGTTTTAAGTCGAGGAGGGCTGTTGTTGGTGACTCCGAGGTTGAGCCTTGACTTACTGGCTGCAGCAAAGCAGCTTTTTGGGTCACTGCTGAGCCCTGGACTGTCAGGAGAGGGCGCAGCCTTCCCAGAAGTCTCACACGGAAAAAGGTATTGTGGTGTTTCAAGAAAGGCTCTCCCAAAAACCTGCAGCTCAGACACTCCTCGTGGATTGGGAATTGAGGGGGGCAGAGGGAGCTTGGTATGGGTTGCATCCATGTGCTTTGTGAAACTTAGTCATTCATAATTCTCGAGAAAATTGAGTATGTAGGATTTGCAGGGAAGCAATTTAGCGTTTTATTTCTCATTTTTGAAGTTTACAACACAGTTCCTGAATGTAAATTTTAGTTATGCTAGAAGCTGTAGCATACATTGTGCAGTGTGGTGCAGAGTATCTTTCTGAAAGATATTGGATGGCTAAGAGTGGATAGTGCAGTTCTTTTTCTTTTTTTCTTTTTAATTTCAAAAATACATACAGCACAACGTGGCTTCAGGCAGTGCAAGATTTTTTCTGGCTTTCCCACTGAGTGGGGAATAAACTTGCTCTAATCAAAGACTAGATAAATCTCCAAAATTCAGGCAGTTTGCTTCTGTCTGTGCTTTACCTGGCAACACTGGTCATCAGAAACCAGATAGTCAAGAAATCATCATGCTTGATTGTTCTTTTTTTTTTTTTTTTAATTCACAGTTGAATCAGACATTTAAAGATTTGAAATTATCCATAGAGTGAATTTAAAATGGTATTTGGAGACCTCAACAAATATGAGAGATGGGAAACTACCAACTAGATGGGGTTTAACAAGGACAAGTGCTGGGATAACCCTGGCTGTATGGAGAGACTGAGGAATGTGTGGATCCTGGTGGATCCCTTCCATGTCAGCACAGTCTACAATTCTTTGATCCCATGAAACCACTGCAATTCATCTTCCCAGAGTTTGTTCGTTTTTTCCCATCCTGACATGAAAATCAATTGGCACATTTCTCTGAGATGTTTTTAATTCAGTAAAACTGCATTTACCCTGGACCCCTAAAGCTAAAATAATCCCTACTGCTGCATTACCAAGTAGGAGCTTTTCTGACTGAATTCAACAATCATCCTCAAATCTTTCCATGAGAATTGTTTGTGGCTGTGGTTTCATAAGATGGGCATTATCAATGCTAGCTGAGTGGATAATTTGTGCTTTCTGTTGGCTTCTAAATGGGCACCAGTTAGTAAAAGAAAAATTCTGCTGTTAGCTGAGTTAAACAAAGCTGCAGCTGAGCAGAGAGTGAACTTACTAAAGCAGCCTGTTACTAAACTAAACTGTCCTTTGGCACTGAAAGATGAGCAGTGGGTGCTTGTTTCTTTGAGGAGTGCTTGGTGCCTTGAGCTCCATCCCAAACCAATCTCCTTGGCCACCTGCATTGGAGTTATAGCAGGAAAGTGAGGAGGCATTGCTAAATGAGCAGCCCATTCTCACAGTTAACAGGCCATTAAAAATGCCAGCACTGTCCTTAAACAAGCCTAAATGTCTTAACTACAAAGATCCCTGTGTAGTTACAGCACACAGATGAAATGGCAGTTATTTTGGAAGTCTCCTATAGCTGAGTGTAGGTTCTTTGGGTTTTGGCTCGGGCTTCTTTGAGCAAGGATGGGGTTGTTGACACTCAGCAGTGTTTGCTGGGAGCTTTTTGTTTGGTTTGGGCTTTTCCTTTGGTTTTGTTCCTGTGTTTGTTTTCTCTTTTAAGGAACTCCCTTCTGAGTCCTGACCACGTTTGCAGCTCATTTGGAGCATCTAATGAACATGAAGGCTCATATTTCTTGCCATATGATGGGCTCCCCAGTGGATTCACCAGATCATGAGTGTCCAAACAGCCCCACTTTACCTGCCCTGGTTTAGACCACATCCTCCAAGTGGTAGAAGATAATGACTTCAGTGTGGCAATTTTACCCTTGGCCTCAACATATTTTTATACATAACTCATCAGCAAAGTGTATTTTGGTGTAGGTACATATTAATGATCAGCAGAGTGAGTAGACAAACCAAGGTCTGACAATCTAATCTTCTCCTAGTAGATGGTTTTGTGTGGGTACCTCAGCTGTCAGCAGGAAAACAAGGTTTCCAACAAGCCTCAGCAGCAAAGCTTTCCAGTGCAACTAATTATTTTTTTCTAAAATAATTTTTTTTTCCAAATGCACAAAACCAGTAAGAAAAGAAATCAAAATTAGTCATCTCAAGGCAGTCCCTTGCCTTTGGGAGGCATGGCTTGTGAGCTTTTTATTGAAGATGGAAAGTGCTACAAAAGGTGAAAACTCTTACTCTGTTTTAATGATTTAATTTATTTGTTGGACAAAGGTGAGTTGATTTCCACAGCCATCCTGCTTCCCTGTGCATCTGCTCCTTTCTGTGAGGACAGGAGTCAAAAGCCTCCAAACACTCTGATAGGAAATTCCAAGGTGTAAACTACTAACTCTGGGTATGTGAAAGGCACTACTACAGCAGTCTCTGGCTTAGTGAGCTGTGCAGAGTAGTAGCACACATGCCTGTAATCTCTATTAACATCTATTTTAAGACATTTTCATTTCTAAGGCATTTTAGAGTCTAGGGATTTTTTCTTTGGTTGGGTTTTTTGACTAAAACTTAACCTCTGCAGCTGTTTTTTTATATATCTTTAAGAAGACCTGCACTATTACCTGTTGTAATCACACAAATTCATTTCACTTCTGCATGTCAGTGAAATTCAGGTGCCAGGTTCAGCTGTTTTTATCATGTTTTCCTCACAAACCATTGTTAAGTGACTGGCAGTGGTGCTTATCAATGAAAACAATTTGAGAACTTTTTTGCAAACATCGTGTCCTTTTCTCTTTACAGTGAATGACAAAATGTCCATTAAGCATAAATGAAAGTATGATTCAGTTCCAGGTTTTAAAATTGAAATGGCTGAGGTTTTCCTCAGTTAATGACAACTTCTGTCTCAAATGCAACTGCTGTGCAAGGAAAGTGGTTCCTTTCACAGATATTTGTAAAAATCCTTCTCATTGTCTTTCAGACTCTCATCTGATGCCTTGTTTCAGTACCACATGTGCCAATTTTATCCTCTCTCACATTTTTCTGCAATAAATCTGCTTTGTTGATCTATGTTTGTTGCAATTCAAAGCATCTGGGATGTGGTCACAAAAAAAGGCTAAATGTCAGGAAAACCAGCTTTGCTTTCTTCAGAACTCTTGTACAAGAAATAAGAGAGATTGGCCATCTCTGATCCTAACCTACCTGACAAAGTTGTTGTCACAAACAGCAAGACAGAACCTGGAGAGAAAATTCCATGCTCCAAATAGCTAAAATGTGTATGGATGCCAGCAAAAGTCCTGCCAGCTCCAGCTGCCAAAGAATCCTGCTTGGAACAACCAGCAGTCAGGATGAGACCCTCACATGGAGGGATCTGTTGCTCTCTGTGTCATCCCCTGCTGTTTTCTCACAAGCAGAAAGAAGCAAGAGGTGAGTGCCTGACATTTGTACCAGGAACAGGCAGAATGGGGGAAGGAGCAGGCAAAGAGGAGTGTGGAGAGCAAACAGGGCAGGGAGGGAAACAGCAGGATGATGAAGGCAAGCACAGAGCCAGTGGGGCAGATGGGAGATGAAAAGTCCAACCTCCACCCCTTTGATATCCAGGGATCTCTGGAGAACAGCTGGACCAGCTCTGTTGCCACGAGGGGAGCTAGGAAAGATGAGATTAGGTAAATCCAGGTGCCTGAGCAATCTGTTTAAATTCATTAGACCCTAAGAACGAACCCTCTTTTTAGATCATGGCCAGCTGGGTTTCAGTGCTGGGAAAAGGATGCTGTTTCTGAGTCAGCTTTTTGGTTCTGGAAAGCCAATATGATCCCACCGAGCCTTCATGGTGTGTCACTGCTGTTCTCTTGTCATGTTATTTCTGCACCAACCACACAGTGCAAGTGCAGCCTGTGGCATCTCAAGGGAGCACTGAGTTGCAGCCACTCCATCTCTAAACTGATTGAACTCGAGGGGTGTGTGTTAGTGGTGAATTTGGCTCATAGTTTTCAAGTTTTAAACGCTGAGATGAAAGGAAGTTTAATAAGCACAATAAATAGTTTGATTTTATAGAGTCTGTTGGTTGTGGCAAGGAGCCTCAATTCCCAGCACAAGCTGATGGCCAGATGTTTCAAAGGAGAATCTTTTGTCTTGATTTCCCTGCATTTATCCAGTGGTTTATAATGTAGGCCACAGGGTCTTTTCTGTCTGCTTGCTTGGATGTAGGTCAGCAGTTCAGTGGATTTAAATGCAAGACTGATGGCAACTTCCAACTGGTTTGCATGGAAGTGGCATTGGGCCAATTGCCCAGTTGTGGAATGTCATTTGAGCAGAGCAGACATAATTATTTCCAAATTTGGCCACAATCCATATTTTATCCATATTTATCCATATTTTGCTGTAAATGGTCTTGTCTCTTTTGGCAAGAAATCCCCTGGACAGAGAGTATGTCCTTAGTAACTCACTGTTCTCATAGTGGGTATGTACCACGGGGTGGAGTTTGCAACAACTTCTCCTCTGTGGAGAGGCCAACATGTGTGACCCTTGCTAGTGATGCAGCCACCTCCCAAAACCAGGCCTCTGTCTCCTTGGCAGCCTGTCTCAAATGTTGCAGCTTATGAGACCCTTCACAGTTCTCTGAGCAGCAATTAATTCTTGATACAAGACCTTTAGACAATAGCCTGAGTTTTGTAGGGGAGCAAAAACTCCTGTGAACATCGTCAGGAGGAGCAGGAGGGAGTTTCAGGGGCACTGCAGAGATCTCCCAGCAGTCAAATCCTTGTTCTTCTTACTCCAAGATGTGGTGGGATGTGAACCAGCTTTTGTTCAAAAATAACACAGGCACTGAAGCACATAACTGTCCCCCACAAGCATGTCTTCATCCTTCTGGGGTCATTTTATCTGGATTGTGCTGGTGGGACTCAATTGCTGTCAGATGGCCCTTTGCAGAGTTCCCTCAGGGGTGAGGGAGATGTAAGGCTGAACCTGCTGGGGTAGCTGTCACAAACTGACCTGTCCTTCTCTTGCTTGGGATGGATAGTGTATCCACTTGGTGGCTGCTGAGCCATGAGTCTGCTCATCTTTTTTCTCTCTAAATATCCTCAGATGCAGTTTGACAGCAGGTTACACTGAGAAGATTTTCCCACTCTGCAGTCCTACACTATCAAGACATGCTTAAATTATCCTACAGGCTGTGCCCTCAGAGAAGCCTGTGTTACTTACACATCCCTGGCTTTGAAAGATGATTTTTACACCCTTACTAGCCAGGCCACCCCACTGGAGAGCCCCCCTGTCTCAGTCTGACAGAGCTACAACCCTGTGCTATATAGTAGAAACCCAGGGCAATAACCCCCTACAAAGCATGACAGAGTCACTGCATGCTCACGTTTGTTTTGGAGCTGGTTTGCTTTTACAGAGCTGGCCCAATTTCTTCTGGGTCAGATTCTGTTATATGCACACTGTTGGGGTGCCTTTAATTCAGTGAAGGAGTGCATCAGGTTGGTTTTTTCCTCTTCACAGTTACTACCTCGTTATTGCTCTGTTTTTCAACATGTGTTCTGGTTGCATCATAAAGCTCCAAGCATGTGCCCATAGCCTGCTGCAGTTAAGTGTCTCCAAGTTTCCCTTGGAAGTCAAAAATTATGATGTTGAACGAGGGGAGTTCCATGAAGAACAAGAAATAATCTCTGCAGTTGTGGCAGCCAGTGTGTGGGAAATATGCAGCATTTGTACAAACTTTCAGGTACCAGTTTTATCTCTGTGAATTCTTTTTTGCTGATCTCACACCTCGATGTTTAATTGACAACATTATGGAAAAATAGAATCATTGTTTTTCCCAAGGCAGTGGTTGCTGGAAGAGAGGGGTCTCCCAAGGGATTGTAGGTGCTAAGTTGCTCTATTGGTAGAATGCAACAAACTGTGATAAAATCCATCTAACACACCTACGTAGGCTTTGGACTCACTGGCATTAAAATAATTTGGAAGACCAGGAATAAATCTGTGTGTGACTGCCTCTGTGTATTCACACTTCTCTTTCAAAGGACAAAAAGAAAAGGAGATGCCTGTTTTTTTGATGACTGCTATTGTTTGTCTGCATGAAGATTGTTTTCTCTGAGGCTTTTATGCATGGTCTTTTACAGCTGATGGGCTGCTCCTGTGTAAGATTCTTCCACAGGGTACTGCAGAGAAGCCAGACATCTCAATCTTTGACTTCTGTTATCTTTAAACGACATCCTTAGTGCTGTCACTCTGACAGAGTAGGATCTCCCTTTCTTGGATCTTTGTCCATAGAAGGTTTAGTGTAGCCCTAACCCAGCTAGGAATCTGAGGGTTTTCTCCACAGTTATGACAGGTGTATGAAAATGGATTATCCTGATATGGAGACTGTAAAATAGGCCTAGGTAAAATAAATAAATAAATATTTTATAATACATTTATTAAATTTATTTTTATTTTTAAATTAATTTTTTTATAATAAATAAATCCAGGTGCTGATTCTCTGTGCTTCAAAGACCTCACCATCCTGAATGCAATAAAAAAATACCTGTAAATGTAAAGTGTTGCATTTCTGAAGTCTTCAGGTTTAACAAAATGAATGCATCACTGTCCCTCTGTTGCTGCAGTCAAAGTCTGTAGCCTCAAACCTCTGATCATTCTTTAGCATGACAAAGTAGACAAGGAATTTGAAGTGAGTTAGAACACATCAGGACTCCTGAGTGTAGCTAAGACTGCATATAAAAATAATATTGTCTTAGAAAGTGAAAAGCCTGTATCCTTCATCTGCTGAGCAAGGGGTTTCAATCCCATGGCTTTTTTCCTGTGTGCTGGCAGATTCACACAACAGGATGCATTCTGACTGCAGCTAAATAAACAGCTGGAGGAGTGTTGTCTGTTCCCTCTCTGTTTCCAGGCTCTCTGCCCATTCCCCATCCCTTGTAAAGGCTCTTGCAGGAGGGTGAACACGCTCACAGTGTGGGTGTGACCTCAACAAATGGTTTCTGTCGCTGTCCAAAAAGGACGGTGATAAAAAAAATTGCCCTGTCCAGTCTAATAAAAGGGATAAGTCTGTTCCCTTGTTCTGCTTTCTCTGGCTTTACTTTTAGTGGGAGGGGAGGGACACTTTTCTTATGTTTTCTTATTGCCACCTGTTTCTGGCAATGCAGGACCTGCTTCCAAGCCACTTAAAGATCCCCTCACCAATAATTACTCTGTATCTGGCTAATAAGAAACTCTGCTCTCAGCAATATGAAAGTAACTAAAAATAAATAAAGGTCACATGTTTATAGAGCCCTTGGCATGTCATCAGCATTGTCAGTTGATAGAGCTGTTAGAGTTTCTGACTCCTGTGTGTAGAAGGTGTTTGCATCACCTGTGCAAGGCTGAAGAGTGATGTTGTGCAGCTGCTCCCTAAGTGCCTTGGCTTCTTCCAGAGATTTTTATTCAGATCTCTTTCCAAGCCTGGCAGGACAGGTAAACCCCTATGGAAGCAACATTTCAAATGTCTTCTTTATTGTGTTAGTTATGCACAACCCTCTGCCTTCAGCACTGAAAGCTTTTGCTGGTTTTCACTTTCTGAGGGTGGTAATTTCGTTCCCATTAGCAGGTGCATAAGGAAACATCTGGAGTCACCTATCTGGGGCCTGTTGTTTATCTCTTTTTTTATTTTAAACTGCACAAATGCAGGGTGTGTATTTGTGTTGGGTGTTTGGTAGGAAGTGAGTGTCCTCAAGGTTTCTCTATAACCATTGGAACTAAGGCCTCTGGAAAACCATTCAGGGCATCAAAATTATCTCTGCTAAACCATCCTCTGGAGAAGCATCTCTCTTTCCACTGCCTATAAAGGGAACCCACAGAACCCAGACTGAATTACTACTGAAAGACATCCAGTTTTCCCATTAGTGTAGTTACTCATCTCCCCTAAGCAAAAAAAAAATTGCACCAAATAGCAGTTTTAAATCCTCACCCCAGGAAGCTGTTGACACATGTTCGAGTCACTCTACCTCCTTCTCCCAATAAATGTGTGTGTAATTGTATTTGTGTGTCCTGGTTACACGTTGCTGTGGAAGTTTTGGCTCATACACACACCTGCCTGCCAACCATCCCAGCCTGTGGCTTCATGGCCCTGTATAGAAGCTCACCTCTGGAAGTGACCAGAATCTCCCTTTGGATCTGTCTGAGGTCTCAGCTAAAATGCTTAGAAGATGGAACTTCTGCATGCCTGAGGTGGGTGGCAGTCTCTGGCAGTGAAAGTTGTGGCTCCCACCACCTGAAACACTATGAAGGATGTTTTTTCCTGCTGTTCCCCTTCCAGAACAGGACGTTCCCTGTGGAGCAGTACACCCTGTGAGGCCACATCTGCCTCCTGCCTTCCAGCACTGCAGGTACAAAAAGGGGGGTTTGACATAAAGGAAGGCACAAGAATTACCTGGAGGCTGGCCAGAGGCAGGTGAGAACAGGCTGAGGAGATGGAAGTCTGTTCTGGTGACGTGGCTGTGGATATTCAGTGCCTAAAATCCCTTGTGGGGAGAGAAAGACATGGAAGGAGTCGTTGGCTGCAGGCAGCCGGGGGCGAGGAGGAGTTTCCTTAAGGCCAGGTGTAGGAAAGCTTGAAAGCACACATTTCAGCATAATTAGAAGCTTTTCTGAAATTAAGATAAAACTTGATATGCAAAGTCTGTGCACTTGGGTTTCGTGTTGCACTATACCCCTGGAGTAGACCTTTATCTTGCCTTTACATCAGGGTGTTGGGCAATGTACCACCACCTGCAATTTACTTTGGATCTGGGGATTGTTCATCCTTACAGCAGAGACTGAAGATGTGTTTCAGAAAAGTTGCCAGTTTTTCATCTGGTCATTAGGTTCAAAAGGTCTGTGTGCCTTGAAAAAGGTGATAATGATGAAAGCCTACAGAAAGCTAAATGATACTGAGAAGTTTGTTTATGGTCTTGTCTTTATTCATCCACCTATTAAAGGATAAAAGGGCATATAATGAGACAGAGGAGTGGTACATGGAAGGCAGACAGGAATTGTCTTTGCACGTAGTGTGTTGCCATTCATGAACAATACTCACATGCATAAAGGTAACAGGCTCCTGAAAAAAATCAGGCGTTAAATACCCTCCAACACTAATTGCCATCACTGCAATTTCAGAGATAAATACATAAAATCCAAGATTACTAAATTCCAGACTAATTCTACTTAAAGAGAACTGAAAGAAAAATCTGGGGCCAGCTACGCTGTAGCTGTCTGTCATAGCATCCCATGTGCTGTCCTCCAAAACACATTCCAGTTAACACAACCAAAGACTGTGAGCTTTTTGGACTGCCAGATTTACCAGGTAAATAGTCACCATGCTCCTTGGATGGTCTGTGACCATCAGTATATTTATATTTATATTTATATTGTCTATATAATATATAATATATTCTATTTATATGAATAAATGTAAATATAAATATATTTATATATTTCTATTTATATTGAATACACTAACAGTCTACTGTGGCATTCTGACACTACCTGAATGACTGCTGAATGCTTCAAGTGTACTTCAGTTATTTCTTCTACAAGTTAACTCATATTAACTCATATTGTGCTCTACTTAGAGACACTTGGGTTGGCTCTTAGTGGAAAGATTCAGATCTCCACTAGTCCTGTACAAGTCCTGTCGAAACCAGCACAATTACAGGGCTGGTAACCTGGGTGATGTAATTCCCAGAGAGTCTGAAACAGCTTTTCTGACATAGGACATATAAATGCTTTATGAGACGTACAAGTTCCCAGCAGATGCTGCCACACAGCAGCTCTGCACAGGCAGCTCCTGGTTGCCTTACAACCACCTTTTTCTGTTTTTTCACAGCTTCCCTTTCAGACTGGCCAACATGAGCCACACAGCCCTCAGAGGACACTCTCAGAGGTAAAACCACTGTGCTTGCAGATGTTGAATTCCTGAGCTGTGCATTCCTGCCCTTTCCTCCTGCCCCAAACAGTGAAATCTTTGCTGGCACTGTCCAGGAATTCATCTGTTGGCATTTTAATGTGCATGTGTGTGATCATCCAGTTGCTGCAATTCCACTGTGGGAATCTTGTTTCTAAAAATACACCCATCCCTTCTGCTCTCCAACACCAGCATGAGAGAATGTCTCATGTTCCCTGGTTGCCAGTGACACACAGAAAGAAGATAATCAATACTGCTGGCAATACATAAAGACAACCACAATTATAATTACAACCAATTTCCCTTTCACTTAAAAACATCTTTTAGCCTGCATTATCACAGCTTCAGCTGTGCAATGCATTAAAATAATCATGTGCTTCTCTTTGCTGGATGGAATCCTGTTACTTTGCCTGAGAGCATCTTTTTTTTGAATAGCTTATAGAGGTAAGGTTTATTATGGGAACCTTAGACCAGTTCCTACTCCAGCAGGTGCTCAGTTGCTATCAATGTACATCCACCAAAATCAAGATACCTGTTTGTATCACTCAGGTTGTGCTTGCTTTATTTTGTCCAGGGAAATGTGTGTGCACATCATCTTTTGAATTTAAGGTGCAACAAGCTCCCTGCCAAGAAACCTGATCTTGTTCCAGCTTCTCTTCTGCATTATTTAAATGGCAGATGAAAGCACTGTGAGTCAGTGGAGGCTGAAAAAAAATATTGACAGAATGCCATTCATTTTTACTATTATAAAAAAATCATATTTTGGAAGGATTTTGTATTACAAATAGTCCCTCTGATCCCAGAGGAGCTACTCAGTGTATAGCATTACTCAACCTTCCCATTGTATATTCTGTCCCAAAATAGTGCATCTGCCTGATGGAAAAAAGGAGGGAGCTTGGGAGCCTGAACTTCAACTTTGTAGCCAAAAGTCACAGTGATGAGACATTGTTTGCAAATCAATGTATTCCAAATTACAGCACTGATTGCTGAGAAATGGTTGGTGCATCTCTGTCCTTCCATCTCCCTGCCCATAGAATAACAGCAGTAGCACTAGAAATGGCATTTAAAATTCATTAATTAACATGAATTTTAAATTTTGTCAGTGCTTTGAAGTCCCTCAGTGAGTGGCACTAAATAAAGTACTCCTTTGTCGGTGTCTGTAGAAGACACATAAAGCCACAGAAGCCACAGAAGAGTTCCTCTGGCACTGGAGTTTCCAGCAAAAAGTTCTTTTAGGGAGAGGACCAGCCACTCCTGAGAAAACACAGTGGAAGTGGAAGGGAATGTGTTTGGAAGCCGTGTTCTACACCCACACAATAATCCAGAGCTGCTCCCAGCATTGCCCCTCAGAGTCTGTTTAACAGCCACTGCAGTTCACTGTAACTTCCTTCCAAAAATGAGGTGTAAAAGGAACAGCTCTATCCTTGCTGCAGCCTTTGTACTTTTAAATTAAAATATTTCGTTTTCCCCTGGAGGTTGTAGTAAATCTGTTGCTTTCCCAAGAATGTTTCTTCCACTTAGAACCATGTCCTGTCCCTAGTTCTGCCCTGCATCTCTTCTTTCTAGCCATTATCTTTCCCATTGAACAGAGCATTTCTTAGAGAGCAGCCAGGACAGAATCCTCTTTGCCTCTTGGAGCTGCTACTGGAGCTTGTCATACATTACAATACTGTCAGCACTGGCTTCCTGCCCATCAGAGGAGTTTTTGGAGCCAGACAAAGGCAGAGCCACTGAACACTGGCAGAAACCTCCAGCATCTTCATCTGTGCTTGGCCACAGGCTGTTCCACAGAGCAGAGCTTTGCCAGTGGCCTGTGGGCACCGAGGGAGCGTGGCTCTGCTCTTGGTATCACACTGCTTAGTGCTGAAATCCTCTCATTTCTAATTTATCAGGCTTTTGTGGCAGCCTTTCAGAGTCACAGGGAAGCCCTGCAAATAAGAATACTGCTGTAGACGACNTTCAGAGTCACAGGGAAGCCCTGCCCTGGCAACCAGGAGTCAGTGTAGCTCTGCTTTGCTGTCACTTGGGACTGCTGGGTGAGATTAGCAGGTCTGCTTCAGGCTGCTGGGGAGAGAACTGATGCAAGGCACCTCCTTCTCAGGGTTTTTCACCCCTCCTGGCATCACAGCCCTACTCTAGCAAGGCATCAGTGAGGAAACTGAAGCCCCCAAACCTGAACAAGATAAGAAATGTGTCACTTTTGAAGACTGCTGTAGATGATGTGATGTTTCAGAGCCAGTCTCTATTCTTAGAAAAGTGGCGAAAGTCATAATTTAAAAATAAGATCCAGTGCAGTGCTAGCAAAGAATCACATCCATGCTGTTCCTGTGAGTAAATCCCTCGACATGAATTGGCTTGATTTGGAGTTCAGGAACACTCCACCAAAATAAGGCCCAGCCATGAGGCACCAGTAGTACTGATGTGAACAGGAGAGGAGAGCACGTGGCACTTGGCACATCAGGTGCTTTCCCTTCCCTGCCCTGCCAAATCCATGCCTGTAGTTTAATCAGTAAACTCCAGATGACTGGAGTTTGACTCAGGTCAAACAAGAGTTTTCCTCTGGAGGAGTCCCCTGCCAGTGGGGAAATTTGATGTGTCTTTTCCCCCAGCCACTGCTGTGGTTCCCCTGTCTGATGGGGAATAGGTGCTGCCTTTACACCATTCCCAGGCATTTCTGGTTTGCACCAAATGCTGTGTTTTATCTCAGGATCTCTAGATGTCACCATATCCCCTCTCAGGGTCGTGTGTAGTAAACAAAGGCCTAATCTCTGGCTGGCTTTGAGCAGGGATGGCCACAGATTAATTCTCAAGGGTTAGAGCTAGAATGAACTTCATGTGGAGTGCTTGAATCATAGTCACTTTGTTGGGAGGAAAAGCACAGAAGTAGCTGTATTCAAATCCTGCCCATCTGCTGCTTTAGTGCTCTTTGAATTTTGAGGTCTCCCTCAAAAACCTCACTTGTATTTTACAGCCACGAGTGGATGCAGGGCATAATCCTTTCCCACTTGAGTCATGCAGAATTTTTCCAGTGACTTTAACTGAAAGAAGCTGAGACCTTAGAGTTTCCTCTTGCACTTAATCAGGCTAATGTGAACTTTAGTTAAAATGATGGCAACAAGTGAAACACTGGATCTTTTGTGCCTCTGGAGCTGCTCTGGTGGTTCCACTCACTGTGCAACTTGCCTGTGAATCCAATCCCACCAGGGTGAGCTGAAATACATGTGTGAGTCACACTACTGTTTTATCCTGTGCAAAAGTGCTCAGTGACCTGTTCTCATGGCCTGGCTGTGAGGTCTGAGTCGTGCCTGTTAATTCCTGGGGCTTACACTGCCCCGTGATGTCAGCAGGAGTCCTGCAAAAGTCAGCAAGCTGTTCTTTCCTCTAATAAAGTTATTTGATTGCTCTGTATAGTGCATTTTAACTGTAAAGCAGTTTTACACAAGCTGCTACCAAAACTGCACATCTCATTCTGAAGTTTCACACTACAGTTTTATGAGGGACAGAGTTAGCTACATCTCAAATACTGCCAGAAGGTAAAAAAAGCCAGAAATTAGAGAAGTCACAGAAGTCAGAGCAACCTATTGAAGATTTCGTGTTTTATTGTTATTAAAAGTTCATTATGAAATCAGCACAACACATAAAAATAGATGTGTGGTGAATGAAATATATTACTGTTATTACCCAGTCGTTTTGTGCACACTCTCACTTTTTGAAATCAGAAAGTAATGAACACAAGACATTTCATTGGGAAACTGTGAAACCAGTGTTCCTGCAGCAGAGAGAGGCTGTGCTTCCTGTTGACTCTACCCAATGTATAATGCAGTCAGAAATAGTCCTCTATTCAAGCTTAAAAATAAACTCAGTTTTAGAGTATGCTCCAGCTGAAAATAACTGGAGAGAGAGCTGGAAATAACCCTTTTCTTAGGGACCTATTTCCATGAAAGTCAAAGGGATTTTTGACATGGATTTTAAAAGCAGCAGGACGTGGTTATTTGTTGACAGACAGATAGAAAGGCCTAGCAACAGGAGCTAGGGAGGACCTGTGGCAAAGTAGGAGTTTATTATTTAGATCTTGCACATGCTGATGAATGTCCTTGTTGTAGTAATTTCAGTGTTCATGAGAGCAGTGATTGCTGGGAGGAGCTGGGAGGGTGTATCAAAGGCAGATAGGGCGTCTGCAGCTCAGTTTTTCCCCTTGTTTGTGTTGGCCTTTGTTCTAACCCTGCACACCGTTCTCTGCACAGTGACTTTCACCTGTACCCTTCCTGCTCCACGTGACACAACCAGGGCAATACCCACGATTACAAAAATCCCTCACCTCACTGTTCCTACACTGGTGTAAGCTTTTCTTCTGAACTCCCGTGCTTATCACAGGGAGCATTTGGAGCTGCCCTCAGCCTGACTCTCGGTCCTTTAAATGTCTCATCACTTCCAGGGGTGCTGGGGGGTTACCAAGTGGCTCAGCAGAGTTGTGGTTCTGCATTTTCCTCCACAGAAGGCTCTCTGTAACCAAGTGCAGGAAATCTCTGTGGGGAGCACTTCTCGTGGACAGGAGGCAAAAGGAGCACGACATCAGATATGCTGCTCCAATGTCTGTGAGGAAACAAACACCTCAGTGGCATGGCTGCTCCTAAATTTTCCTGTTATTTATTTGGGAGCCTCTCCTGCAGCAGGAGAGTAGGAACACGAGCCCATCCGTGCCTTCCAAGCTTGTCAGCAACGCTGGCTTTTTGCCACGTGTCCTGGTGGGGGGTTGCAGAAGGTGGCAGCTAAAAACGTGGCAAAAGCCCATCCCTGGGATGCTGTCCTGCATCTCCACAGCCTGGTCTGGCTCTGAAATGCCCACTAATGCCCTCTGAACCCCTTTTCCATTAGGGCTACAGCACATGGTGCTACCCCAACCTCACTGAAGAGTGCTGTGGTTACTCTGGCCTTGTTTCCTCCAAAGGTAGAAACCTCAGTGCTGCTTCCTCCATGAAAATCTCTGGCCTTCAGCCTCAGCCTCACAGCAGGAGAGTGAAAAGGGTGGAAAGCTGGCACAGGAGAATGGTGAATCAGGCTCTCCCTTTGGTTTTCAGGCTGTTTACTCAAAGCAGCCCTTGAGAAAGATGCAAGGCCTCAAGCAGGTGTCACATTCAACCGGTTTAGCAGTATTACACTTATTTCTGCTCAAACTAGTCAAGGAGGGGAGGGAGGATATAATATGTCAGTGCAAGTTCTCATAGACAACACATGAATATTTAGGTGCGGCAAACATTTCTAATTGTGACACAAAAAGGTGTTTTGTAACATTTTTAACGACTTGCCTGTGAAAAAAGCATTTATGTGAAATATGTTTAGACACAGACTACCTCACATGACACTGAAATATTTCAAGGCTCTTTCTGAGAAGGCAATAACCTAGTTTTGGGGTTTTTTTCAATCAAATCAGCTTTATCACAGCCAATCCCAAACAAAAGGAAATAATTTGGTTGTGATTTTTTTTTTCCCTCTTTGGAAAAAAATAAAGCTATACTGAGTGATTCCACTGCACATGGGTTTTACCCATTCAAGGCTTTTTTTCACTTCCTCATTCAGTGGAAACCACAGGAATATTCAGCTAATAAATTTTAGTGTAAGATTTCAAAAGTTGGTTTACAAACTCCTGAAGAACTACAGCTTCCAAGATGCTCACAGACTATTTGTCCCTACTGAAAAATATTTTGTAAATCTGGCCCAGTTTGGAAACAGTCTTTATGTCATGTTTATTAGGGCTTATATCCAAAATGAAGATCTGAATAATCCCTGAACTGCGGGGACCTAAAAATTCAGAGACAAATTTTGCAGTGCAGTGTCCCACATGAAACACTTGGGATTTGGCTCAAGGTCCAGCTGAGCAGGAACAGTTTTCTCTGACTTACACTGCACATGCCAAGTGTTCTGCAGTTGCTTCTTAACATGTTCAGTCAGTGTAAGCCAAGCACACATGGAACAGCCCTTGGTGACAGGGACATCATCCTTTTGCCTGCCATCTCCTGGTAGTGCCCAAGAGCAAAAATAAAATAAAAAGGCTTCCAAGCAGTTGATAGACAGATAGATGGATAGATGTGGAAGCCTTAACTGTGACTTTCTGCCCTTTCCTGAGCTCTCAGCCAAACCACAACCCATCAGTAGAGGGTTCACAGCCCTTCTTGCCTTGGAGCCTGGCTCTGAAACCACCACGGGTTTCAGGAGGCCGTGGTTGGAGTTATGCAAAGGCAAAACCAGAACCAGGATGAAAAAAAAAGCATTTTCTCCAGACAGAAAACTCCTGGAGCAGGAACAAACAGGAGTGTGAGGGCTGGGAAAATTCAAGGCAGCCAGACTGTTTTTTCTGGGATATCTCTAGTGGTGTGCCATGAAGAAGATTCCCTTTGGGTTTGTGCTACTGTAGGGTCATGGTGCTACTTACTCTCTGCAGCCTCCTACTTCTGGCCTTAGGAATCAGCAAACTTGGCTTCAGAGACCCAGCTGAAGAAAGCACGAGGCACAGAGGGTGCTAAATTTCTCTCCAAACAGAATTCATCTTCTGCCTGCATCAGCTTTGGAACCACAGAGCATTTCCAAGCTGGAGAAAAATCCAAAACACCTCATGTAGAAGCACCTTTCCCCTTGGATTTTTATTATCATTATCTTTAAGAATATATTTTGTACCGAAACACTGTCATCATTCTTTATACAATGGAAAATGACACAGTCATCGTGTATCATGTAAAAGAGTAAAAACAGAGCAAGACAGGAACATTTCAATTCAATCTGGAGTACAAATAGAACCTGATGTGCAGCTTAAAAGACACACACCAGATAAAAAGGTCATCTGGAAAACAACAGGTTCTCTCTTAATTTGGAAGTAGGAAGAGAAGTCAGGAAATGTCAAATGTTAAGGCTAAAAATTGAATTTTTAACTTGTACTTTATAGGTGGCAGCCTGATTCTTAATTCCTCTGGAGCAGCAGCAACAACCCCCCAGCTTTACAAAGAGATTTGCACTTGCATGAAATAAGAATCAGGCTTCTATGCTCAGAGGACTCTGATTGACCTCAACAGGCTTTGGACTACAGCCACAGTTGGAATTTCAGCTTGCAGTCTAAGGCTTCTTAACTGCAGGCCAAATTAGCACAAAATGAGGCTTTGCATTGGCATTCTACCCTTAACTTTGGATATTCCAGTTCTGGTGGCTTTAAACCACAGGTTTATTGCAGGTTTAACATAGTTCTGTTTGTGAGATTCTTATTTTTTTTTCCCCCAATACTGTCATACAAAGGATGTCTTCATAGTCTGCATTTTAGTCCCTATATTGCATGTTTTCAAAATTGCCTAAATGTATGTTTGTATCATGATTATAACTACTCAGAAAGGCCCACTACAGTCCACTGTGAGCAGCCAAGGAAAAACGTGTATTTAGTCCTAAGGAATTCAAGAAAAGTGGCTGTGTTCATTTATAGTGTAGCTCAATGACTGTGTTTATACAGCTATACCTACTATTTTAAAAGCTACTTGAAAAGTTATTATTCATGTGCAGTAGCTGATTTTCAAGCATTAATAACTTGGCTGTCTAGACAAGTTTTAATTGTCATATCAAAGGCCGAATATGTTCTCAAACAAGTGTGAGGAATCTCCCTTCTCCCTTGGAAAGAGGCTGGTTCTCTTTCTGAACTAAGAGATTGTCAAATTTAACTTTTTCTCGGGTTATAAAAGCACAGTAAAACCTACAAATTTAAGTTTTTAAAACGGATTGACTTCAACTCAAACCTATCCTGTTCAGCAAAGTTAGTAAGCCCTGAAAAACAGATTCTAGTGAATATGCAGAGTTCCCCCCACCAACTACCATGCCCACGTTTTCCCAGGGCCTAGAGGGCTCCATTAAAATGTAACTAAATGGTTTGTCAAGAACGATATGTAAAGTTTACCCAAAGAACCTCAGATATTTTGTACATTCCAAGTGTTTACACTTTGCTGTTCTTAACCGTAAGATTGTTCATTTTGACTAATAATACATACAATGAGTATAAATAAATAAACTACAGGTAAGCTTTAAAAATTGTATTAACAATACGTTGTGCAAAAACTCGTAACAACCTACATTCTATGCAAATACCCTGACTAAAATACACACCCTCAGTCAGTTTTTGCACAGTCCTTGGGCCAAACCAGCAGCTGGGAGCAACCAGCAAAATTCCAGCTATGGAGGTAATGCTGATTTACACCAGCAGAAGAGCAGGCCCCAAGGTGTGTGCAAAAATGCCATAGAAATCAGTGGGAATTGTGCTTGACTAAGGACTAGACAGTTTGATTGTACCCCGTTAAAGTGAGTGGGAGTTTTGCCATTGATTTCCATGGAACCAGGCTCAGGCCCCGGGGAAGGACACCAGCACATGGCCCTGTGTTGTGCTACACTACTCCACTTCAGTGCAGAAACAATATTTGCAAAAGAAAAACTTGTTGTCACTACTGTTCAGGAACCGGTTTTAGCGCTGCGTTTCGGAAACTGCATTTCTGTGAGATTTGAAACAAGACTGCAAGTCTTTCCGGATCCATTATCCAGCACAGGTGGGCTACTTTGATCCAAGAAAAATGGCTCAATGTCTATTTAACCAACAGTGCTCTTCATTAGGATAAAAACCAGCCCGGCTCATCGGCACAGGAGTGAAGAACTGCATGTGGAAAAGGAACAGGGCAGCCTTCCTACCATGGCTGTGTCCAGAGCTGGCTGTCACTGCTCCAAACGGATGATGGCACCTGAGCTGGCTTGGAATCTGCAGTCCTAACAAGCTCAGCCAAGTTTTGTAAGCTGAAGATCTCCGTTTATCTTTATTGTGTCAATTGCCGACAGTGTTTCGATACGGTGGTAAAAATCAAAGAGCTGATGTCCATCCACAAATATTCTAAAACGGGGATGCTCGCAAAGTATCTCAACCTGGAAGAGAGAAAATGTTGAAGCACGTTGTTCACAGTGGAAGGGGAAAGTCATTTCACAGCACACAAAGAGAACCTGAAGTAGTGGTTGTGCAGTTACACGTTGTGCTACTTATGTGCCACCGACAGCCAGGCCTGAGACCAGTTTGGCCCCTTGGCACCAGTTACACTGTGATGGATCTGCTTTTACTGCACAGGGACATTAATCCAACCTCACACTGTCGTAGCAGGAAGCACACTGGAACCCAGTCCCACTGGCTACTGGGAGGTTTTGCCGCTTGGAATAATGCCAGAGAGAGACTCAAACTGCTAATCACAGGAAGAAGAAAATTTATCTCCAGCCCAAACTTTGCATTCCTTGCTACAAATTTTTTTCTTTATTTTTTTAACTGCAGAATAAGGGGGCAGTTCCCTCTGCAATGCTTTCCACACTACTGGAATTTACTGGAAGGGAGCAAACACGGAGTGGGGAAATAGGTTTGTCCTTCCCTCCCACACATACTTCTTCAAAACTACAAAGCCTTCACTCCTGTGGCTGCAGACAGCCCAGGACTCCCTGTTGGAGACTCCCAGGACTCCATCCTGGGGCTGCAGAGAAGGAAATGTGGTGCAGGATTGCTTGAGTTCAGCTGGACAGTTTGCATGAGGCACAAACGGGATCAGGGAGAAACACAGCTCATCCCTCCCCCTGAGAGACCTGCAGAAATGCTCTGGAAAAGCAACAAAGCCTGGAGCTGAACAAGCTTGGACAGGCTGGGAGATTCCTGATGTTAGGGGTGGCTTGAGAGGGTGCCCTGTTGTTGAGCTCTGCTGGAGCTGCTCTGGCAGGAAGCATGGCCACGAGGGCACAGAATGTGTGCTTCTCCTCCAGGCCTATGGAGACCTTCAGGTCTGGCCAGGCTAAGGAGAAAACCTGCAGGGAAGCCACATGTAAATCCTGTGTCACTTCAAGAGATAGTGCTGCTCCCAGGCACTTGACTCTGCTGCTATTCCAGCATAACAAAATGTGAATGGGGTCAGTGACAAACTGCCTGAGCCAAAGCCCCACGGACAGAGCACGTTGCACTGGGAGAAGTGGCAGCTGCCAGTCCAGGAGAGCTGAAACTCCTGGACACCAGGGAAGGGCCTGTGGTGCCACGTAGCTCCTGTGTCACTGCTGTGTCACTGCAGCAGGCAGAGCCAGCCCGAGGCATCGTTATGTAAAAGATATGGTTACCCTCAACACTGAGCACAGCTTCTTCCCATCACCCGCGGCCACGCCACTGTGGGAACTGGACTGGATCACAATTGGCAAGAACACTTACAAGTCTAATTTGTTCACTGAGAGGGAGACCATCAAAGGTACAAAGTCAATTGGGAGCCTAAATTCCATTAGGGAAAAAAAAGAAGTTAAAAAAAAAGAACAACTCCCTTTCTGCAGTACCTCATGCTAAAGGTGTGATAGTGCATCCTCTCAGGTCAGCTGCCATTAGTGGGACACCCACAAAACATGGCAATTTGTCTGGCTTCTCTGAGGGCCCAGTCACCACCCAGTGCAGGAGGCTGTGGAACCCTCCAGGACCCAGCCTCCAAGCCTTTTCAAGTGCATTTCCCACACCACCAAAGGGTGTTGCCAGTTCTGATGGGAGAGTTTGTAGAAGCAAGTAGAGCGCAACCAATTTGCGGCAAAACCAGTCAGAAACCCTCGTAAAGCCCAGGCATCTGGGAGGATGGTGAGCTTTTGGGGCTGGGGGAGATTATCTTGGGGGCAAGAAGGATTAAGAGAGTTTGGCAGCTGGTCAGAGCACTGGGGCCAGTGAGGTTTTGTAAGAGGGGCAGGGGGGAGGAGGAGGGTTTTTCTGGGTCAGCTGCATGGAGAAGGCATGCAGCCTTTTTTTCCTCAAAGTAGAGGAGCTGTTGAGGGAGAAACAGCTCTCTGCAGCTGCACACTTTGTTAGTCCTGATTTGCAAAGACATCTTCACGTAACCATAAACACTACAGATGGGAATTTGCTTCTAGGTCAACTCAGTCCATCCACAGCACCACAGCATTCCCATTACACCATTTCCAAGTGACTACAGACTTCCATTTGATGACAGATTTAATCCCAGGGTTCAGAAAAAAGTACCACTGTTGCTTAGCTGTTTAATCTGCTAACACGAAGAGCTACGGTCAACCTCTACAGAACATCCCTGGAGACAAAGGATGAACATGATCCTTATTAGCTGCACTAAATTGCAAACACCACGTCCATTAAAAAAACCATCAAAACATACAGCGGTCCCACAGAGTATTTACATTCTCCAGTAATAACTTGTAATGCACTAATAACTAGAGGTACTTTTAAAATTATAGCTGTAAAACTAAGCTCAGGAAGTTGGGCTTCATCACACAGTGTTACAGCCTCTGACCTGTCACAGTGCCCAGGTGAGGTGTTCATAGCCCCATCTGAACTGCCTGAAGCTGCACGTAGCAGCGGGATCTCTGCACGATTTTAATGGATACAAACCAACCAGCAACTGGTGTCTCAACCTGAGCAGTGTGGGCTACACTGTGATTTCATGAAAGTCGAGTCAGGTTCTGCCGCAACTCGGATCAAATGACACTTTATCATCTTGGTACTCACCCTAAAAGGCTGGTCCGGTATAAATGGAAAGTAAGGAATAGACGACTGCTCTTCCCCCCATTCTCCAGCTACACAAGAGTTTCTGACAAACTGTCTGTCTGTAAACACAGCTTTCAGTTCTATGGCTACATCTGCAGGAGGATCTTCTGACTCCCCGCAAGTCAGGCTGATGCCAAAGCTGCAACACAAACAGAAAGGCTCTCATTCAGCCGGAAAAAAGCAAATAAGCCCCAAATGCCTTCAGTCTCATTTCTCAGCTTATTAAAGCCACTGGTATAGTGGCACAGGGGGGAGACGACGGCTCAGCTCGTTCAGAGAAAGCTCTGAACACGGTTCACGGGACAAGAACACGGTTATGGCATATATATATCTCTATGTGTGTGCATGGCGTCGTGCATATATGTGTACATATATACACACATATATATGCTCTATATGCTCCTTTACTCCCAAGCGAAAACGGGATCCCTTGAAGAAATGCCCCCTCTATGGGTCAAAGGAGAAATCAGCATGCTATATTTAAAATGATAAAAATAATCCCTTCCAGAAAGGAGGGATCCGTGTGTATGTGCCCGTGTACGTGCGTGCGGCCGCCGGCCCCGCTCGCCCCCTCCCCGGGCCCAGGTGTTACCTCTCAGGGTTGAGGTCCACGATGCCCATAACTAAGATCTTCTTTCCCGGCCTCATTCCTCCTTTGATGTGCCCACAGAAGGGGACGATCTGGAAAGGACAAGGGGAGGGTGGCCAGGGTCAACTCGGCATCAGCAGCGGCCGCCGTTGTGCAGCCGCGGAGGAGGAGGAGGCGGCGGGGGAAGTAAAGTGGTTAAAAAAATAAAATACGCCGCCCCGACACACAAAAAAACACCCCCCAACCAAACAAATAAAGGCGATTTACCAGGCGAGGGAAGTACACATCAGCTTGCACCGGGGATCCCAGGGAGTTGTTTAAATGCCCGTCCTCTATTTTCTGCAGGTAAAAAGGAGAGCGCTGAGGCAGCGCCAGGCGGAGCCCCCCCCGCCCGCCCCGCTCCGCGG